>JAVQMG010000052.1:600000-813790 GCA_032878915.1 Castanopsis chinensis | reverse complement strand
TACCTCACTGGAAGCATTTCCCTAAAAAATCAATTAAAACAGGAAAATTATTTTGGAGCCGAGCATCTATCTTCTCAATTGCTTCAAATTGGTTGACAATCAAGGCTTCAGTGACAAGTTGTTTAAAATGCTATTACGTCACTTTCAGGTACTCTCTCTCTTTCTCTTCTCTCTCTCTCTCTCTTCTCTCTCTCTCTCATCAAGTTTTTTATGTTTCAGGATCTCTGTTATAGTGACTTCTCAGATACAAATAGATTTGACCTCGTTGTTCCTGGAAGAAAATTCCCAAAATGGTTTAGCTATCAACGTGCTAGGGCTTCAGTGACTATGCAAGTGCCTCCCAATTTTAAGAACTGTTTGGCAATCGGATTGTGCGCTGCTTTTGAGCATCTTCGTTCTGGCCTAGGTGGTTTGTTTGGTAGAAGGAGACATATGCTTGTTTGTTCCATTACGTTCTATCTAAGTGGACTTGACAGCTCAACTGCCTTGAAAGAGTGCGTATCAGTTCCCCTTCCCGAAAAACTTGGTCAGGTTATACCAAGTTAATGTTTGGCTGATTTGATTTTGCGTCAGAGAATACTTCAGCTGAGTTTCTAAAGAAGTGGGACTGAAATTCTGGAGATTAAATTTGATCTTCAGACTGGTTTTAAAACAGAAAATGCTTGGCTCTGTACATTCAAATGGGTTGCAACTGAAATCGAGGAGAACTAATTTGATCATCATACTGAATTTAAAACAGAAGGTAGCAGGCTTTCAGATCCCAACAAATGCGGGGTCCGTTTCTGGATTCTGAGCAAGACATTGAAGGTCTCAGCCAAACAAATGAGATGGATTTCTTTCCGATGGAGAAGGTAGCTTCAGTGACTGTGGGGCTGGACCTAGTGGAGAAGGTGGCTCTAATGGCATGACAGGCACAAAGATGAAGAGGATGTATCGCCCTAATAGAATTGGAAGTCTAATGCCACGTTTGGGAAATTGGGTTGGTAATTTATGGCATTGATGATCACTCTGATTGTCAGGAATCCGTGATCGCAAAATATATAAACAAATTTTATTAAAAAAATAGAGAGGGATCCTAATGAAAGTGGGAGCTTTGATGAATTTGGAAGCCTCATAAACTTTTTGTAAGTCACCATCTTACTACAACAGGAAGCTCCCTTGACGTTGGTAAGTTTGAGATAATTGCTTTCGTGTACTTTGATTTTGATTTCCATTCCTGTATCTTTGTTTCTGAAATAACAACAATTCCTTAATCCCAAAGTTTCGAGATTGATTATTTTTTTGCAGTTCTCCCATCTCACGCACACCATGTTATTACATTGAAGAATCTCATATGGGGGTGGTCCCCAAGATGTTGACAAGAGATTTTGAATGCAGAAGTCCTTGAATATCCTGAGGCCTTAAGAACCACATAGCCAACCCCTTGGGGTCAAGATTGATTATAAATTCTCATGGTCAGTTGTATATATTCTTTTGATCTTTTCCATAATAGTTTTCATTTTAAGGGGAAAAAAATTATAGTTACAAGAGAGGGGATTAGAAACTTGATTCTCCTTATAAAAGAGAACATATAATGCAACTTAGCAGGCTTTTCCACAATAATTAACTAGCCTAATACTAGAAAGTAGAAAAATCTCCATACGACGTTTATTATTAGGGTGAGTTACATGATTTGGTTGAAGTAATTACCACGCTCATCTTTTCCCAATATTAATTAATAGAAGTTCATAATTTATGCCAGTATTACGTCTATAAATATATATATATATATATATATTTATATATATCAGTACGGTTAGAAAACATTTTATCTACCTCACACTAATTTGGATCTTTATAGTTTGTAATAGTTAAAGGCATGTTGCAAATTTTATGATAAATATATAGAATATTTTATTTACTTGAGAAACAATAACAAAATAAATATTTATTTATTTGATGGGGTATCTTCATAGAACACATATTGAGCTGGACAAATCGCTCGAGTTCAATAAATGAAACTGTTCGTTCAGACAGATTATATATTTAATAAGAATAAATACAAAGGTTAATAATAATAATAAAAATCTGGCAATTATACTCATAGTTGATTTTCTTTTGTGTTTCTTAAACCAAATTTATGTTTCAGAAGAGGACATATGAAATTAACGCATCTAACTGGAAGACATTTCTCGAACTTTATGCTAATAAAAGTTACACAATCTAGAGATGATATGTAATTGTGCAATTGTTTTCTGATCCTTTCAAAAGCAGTTTGTAAATGCTACATCAGAGGAACAATCCAACATAGCTATTGAAGCTACAGTCTGGGATCTATGAGGTGCCTGTTTGTACTACAAAGTTTTCTAGAAACTCTTTGCTCCAGACATAAAAAGACATAGTGCCTATTGTTGAGATGAAGTATCAGCCGAAGTCTAAAAATCCAAAGCCAGTCTACTTCAGACCATGGCATTTTATCTAGGAGCTTTTACTTGTTGCATCTGTCTGGTGGAGATTACAAGCTGCTGGTGCCATACAGAACCATCACATGCTCTGTTTTGATGTAAATTCCAGTTTTTGATTAAGAAGAAATTGGCAAGCTTTTTTTGCAAAATAGCCTTCTCTTTTAACAGAAACTATAGCTCACTAAAGTATGTTGTATTTAGTGATTCTAGTTAAGCTTAAACCAGCTTGTAATGCTTGTTGTTGCATAAACTGAATTTTGTCAACCTTAATTACTTTTTTCAATCAAGTTACTATGTTAATTATTTAGCCACTTTTTAGTGATTAATCAATGACAGGTTTTTTCCTTTTTCTTGGTAAACATTAAAGACGACATTGCAATAAATTATATGATTGATATACTCAGTGGAAGATTAATTTCAATAGAAAGAACACATCACATTACATTACATGATTGATAGTCAGTAAAAGATTGATTTGAACAGAAATCAAGGCACGTAAAATGGGAAATTCCATCATCTGGGGTGCATATTCCGTTTTTATTGTAACACAAGGAAGCTTGTTTTAACAAATCTTCAATAGTCTTATTTGGTCCATTCTGTCCTCTTTGGTCCTATTTAGTCCATTTGTCAACTAAAGTTCTATTCGGTCCACTTCGGCTCATTCTGTATTTCTTCAAGTCCACTTTTAGTCCATTCAGTCCACATATTGCCTTATTCTGTCCACATTAGTCTAACTTAGGTCTTATTTAGTCCATTCTGTCCACTTTGATCCTATACTCTGTCCATTCTATCTACTTGGTTTTATTTGGTCCTATTCAGTCTGATATTGTTTCTTTTGTTCTATTTGTCCACTTTTATCCACTTTAGTTTTATTCTGGCTATTCGGTCCATATTAGTCCTATTCAGTCCATTTTGCCTACTTTGATTTTATTTGGTCTAATTTGGTTCCATTCCGTCTAAGATGGTCTTGTTCAGTTCACTCTATCCACTTCAGTCCTATTGGGTCCACTTCGATCCAGTATGTCCACTTCGGTCCAATTTGGTCACGTTCTGCCCATTTTATCCACTTCAGCTCTATTTGGTCCATTTGTTCTTACTCGGTCCTATTAGTGTTTTTAACAGAGATATCTAGAATTTAAATCTCCTTTCCCATCATAATTATTGAACTATCAAAAAAAGAATAAAACTATGCGTATGTTGAGAAGCACTAAACTCTACTGCACCTGTGTTTAACTTTGTATTATTAGTATTATTATTATTATTATTATTATTATTATTATTATTATTATTATTATTATTATTATTATGAATGGTTTCATGCTTTAAAAAACATTGGAAGAATATCTGTGTCTATAAGACACTAGGGTTTTAATCCCAATGTTGACATACGCACACAAATGACACAAAAAATGGACCTGTGTTTAACTTTGTAATAATAATAATACAATTTTTTTTTTTTTAAACCATGCTAGGTGTTGCTATTGCGGGAGCAAAATCTATTAAAATTAAAATATCTTGTAATTTTTTTTTTTTTGGATGACAAGCAGATGAATGAGTTGATTACTTTATCAAAGATATGAAAATTTCCATTCATCCTCTAGTAATGGAGTCTATTTCTATGGCCTCATTTGGTCATTTGATACAAGAAGCTGAAATAACTATAGAGGCTATAAGTTTTTCTCATATTTGTCGTGAAGACAATTCTATAACTAACTCATAATCTCGTTAAACATGTTTTACATTTCATAGATTCTTTTGTGTGAATGGAAAATGTCCCACTAGTCCACCACACCTGTCAGCAGTTGTACAAGTCGACTTGGCTTATTTTTCTTAATGAAATTTTCAGCTCTCTCCTAAAAAAGAGTCTATATTATAAAGATTAATAGAACAGTCTCATATCATAGAGAAGAGTTCAAGTTAATTAATAAACCGTATTGAACTAAAATCCAAATTACAGTAGCTAAAATTAAAAGATGTATGGGATTGAAAGGAAAGAAGCATTCAAGTAAAAAAAGAAAGGAAAGAAGCATTTAAATGATTGCATAATTTATTTTAATTATGTTTTAGATATTGTTTGTCAATCACTTGCTACTTGCATAAACTTACTTTTAGCATGGCACATTTGACTTTTGTTGAAATTAATAGTATTATAATTGACTGGTTTAAAATTGGGCAAAATAAGAATGTAGTTGATTTGTTTTTTTTTTTTTTTTGGGTTTTTGTTTTTTTGACAGAGTAGATGAAGGTTTTATATGACTGAGACAAAGAAAATTGCATTTTTATTATTGGTCTATGTATAACGAACTTACATATATACTAATTTAGGTCCTTTTGTAGTAGTACTTTGGATTAAGTAATGTATTTGAGTTTTGTGAAAGAGTATAATTAAGTGTGTGTATTTAACAATTAGTTTGTTTTTCAACAAGAAAAAAAAAACATATATACTAACTTCACGTATCAAATACACTCAATCGTAGTTGTATTTATTTTTTTTTTTGGTTGAATAAGTTGTAGCTTTTTGTTTTTAAATTATAGCTATATTGATTCTCCACCAAAAAAAAAAAAAAAATGTATAGCTTTATTAATGTTCTATGTAAACAACACATCGTATATATATAATTAAATAGAAAAAGAACAATTAACTCTCTTTTTTTATATAAGATAGAAATTCTACTCTAGCCTAATCTAAGTGTATATATGTGTGAAATTCTCATCCTAGAGACTTGAATCCTAGCCCTTGCCTCCACACCCCACAAACACTTATACTTGTAGAATGACCATCGCACCATGTGCGGTGGTAAAAGAAACACTTAATTTGGAATATAAACATTCTTGCTCAAATGTAGTTGTTTTAAGCTCTTACAATAATTGAAGCAATGTCCAATAAAAGATAATATCAAATTTTAATAACATGCATTTAAGAATATAAAAAATAATTATCCACTTAAGCTAATAAAAATAATTAAAATATTTTTCAATTCACTCAATTAAGTAATAGATTACTAATTTGGCGTAATGGTAAGGGTTGGGCTAACATCTCTAAAGGCATCGGTTCAAATAGCCCCACTAGTAGCATGTTGAAAAGCGACACTAGTTGCACCCCCTTTAACAATTTTTTCTCCACCAAATTTTTTTTAAAGTAACAGCTTTTTATTCTTAATTATTTTGATTTTGACAATTTGCATTTCCTCTCTTTCTAACAAAACATCATTCTTTTAAAGAAAATCTAGTAAAATGTAAAATAAAGGTTATTATATCATCATAACACATAATAAGTAACATACACAGGTCATAAGATAATTTTGTACAAAATATTTCAAAATGCTAATTTTGTACAAAATATTTCAAAATGCCATTCATATCACGCTAGGGCATCAGCTAGCGGATATAAAAGCAAAAATCTTAGTCATAGTGGTCGAAGAGCATTCTCATTAAGAATGCTAAATGCTAAATTTTAACATCAAGTTTGTAAAAAGCACAAAAAATCAAGCTACAACAAACATACTAAACTTAAAAAAAAAAAAAATAGCAACTGAGCTACAATGAGCTTTCATCTTTGAAAGCTTACTGTAGCTCCAATCTTAAAAAAATATTATTAGTTTAATGCTTATGGTGGAAAAGGTGGTTTGTGTAGTTGTTTTTTTATTATTTTAATGAGTAATTTCTATTATTTTAAACGAAATGGTAAAAAAATAGAACTTTTGATCTTGAGTGTATTATTGAGTTGTTAAAATTAATAAAGTAATTTTTTGAGATGCTAAATGCTAAAATTTTTAAAAGCTTGGATGGGAATGCTCTAAGGCCTGTTGTCCCAACTTCCAAGAGGCACATCCTTTGAGGAGGGAAGAGAATATACTATTCTTCTATTAATTGCCATGTATTTTATCGAAAATGAATGTGTTTCTATGTATTAATTATTCATAAATGGTGCATTAATTACTCATATAAAGAATTTATAGGCTAAAATGGCCAAATATTACTGTTTTTTAAAATATTTTGCAATTTACCACTATTTCTGAAATATGTAGAGATCTGCCACCTTTTTAAAACTCAAACTCGAGTACCATGAAAAACTCGATTTCCACAAAATCGAGTTAAAAAAGGTAGTAGATTACTAAATATATCACAAACAATAACAAATGCATACATATTTTCTCAAACAGAGATATATGGTCATTTTAGTCAAATTTATATTTTTTTTTAAGGTCATGCTAATGGGTGCCTTTAGGGCAATTGTTAATAAACCATAATAGGGAAGTTTTGACACCACTCCTACGGAAAATATAAAAAGCTGCCAACCACATCTATTATTTTATCACTCTCCCAATAAAATCTCTTTAAAAATAGCTCCTAAATCAATGCTTAGGGCATTGGTTAACATTTTTTAATATATAATTTGAATAAGAAACCATTTATTTGGAATAATAAGACATTTAACCTAATGTTTAGTTGCTTCAAAAGAAAAAAATTATAGAATACTCTTAGAGTATAATAAAATGTGTATGCCCCACTCTCAAATCTTATGATGAATTTAGACCCACAATTATGTGAGAGTGAGTACATATTTATTATACTCTATTCTATAATCACACCTTTGACAACAATTAAAACAAAAACCATCAAAAGTCAAGAGCAAATTTAATAATACTTGCAATAAAAATATAAAATAATTTTATGTTTAAATAAATTGAAATAATTAAATCCTTTGTAATTTATTAAATATTATATATTCATATTTTAAATTATACAAACATGGGCATAACAAAGGAAGTCATTAGCACTAGGTTATCACTTGAACATTTTGTACAATATAATTAAATAGAGTAAATCAATTTATTATCATATATTTATTATTTCTAAGGTTTCTCTAAGTGCCAATTTCTTGAGATGGAACGAGACTTCTATGAAAAATGTTAAAAGAGTATGAGTAATATTGCAGCTACAAACTATTTTTCATCATTTTTACAAACTGTTAATATGACTAACTTCTTATTGGTTTTCATCTAGGTCCACCAATAACATCATTTTTTTTTTATTTATCAATAACCACTCACCACATTAGCAGTTTGTAAATTTTTTTTGTAAAAAAAAAAAATTGTATCTCTAGCATTACTCAAAGAATATTACAAGTTTTACTATATAAAGTTTACAAATTGATGTGACAATGAGCACAAGAGTTGTTTAGACCCTCAAATAAAAATTACGGCTAGATTGCTTTTATTCTAACTTATCTAAGTGCGGAATAAGAGTAAATGAATCGCAATAAATTAATAACTACTCTAGTGCATAAACATGAAAAACAAACAATGAAAGTAAAGCACAAGAGTAAGGGAAGAGAGATGCAACCACAAGATAACATCAAGACATGTTATCGAAGAGAAAACCGAAGAACTCGGTGAAAAACCTTTTGCTGCCTTCCAAACTGTAAATTGATCCACTAGAGAATAAAGTTGGAGAACACGAATAACAAAGAATCCTCCAAGCCTAGTCTACCCAATGTACTTGTGCCCTCCAAGCTCCTACTACTAACGGACTTCTCGGAGTCATGTCTTCTCTATGAGTATTAATCCTCATAATTGTGATGACATGTTATATGAATCTATGGGTGTTGTTAATATTCCAAATGTCAAACTCTTGAAGAAAAAAGTTAAGAAGTTTCATGAGAATTTGAGCAAGTTTATGTGTGAAAAGGATGATTTGATTGCTAAGCTCAAGGAATCTAATAAATTGGTATCAAGGCAGATACACTTGTTGTAGTTTCATTACCTAAGCGTGATCCTGGACCCTATGGCTTGCTATGGATAGTGTTATGGCAAATGCCAACATGAAGCATAGTTCATCTGTTTGTGACAATGACTCTATAAGCATCTTTGGAGATTGTCCTAGCAATGAGCTTTTAGAGTTATTCAAATCTAAGAAACATGCTAGAATTTTTGTACACATGTTGAAATCCTTAGAGCATAGGAATCATGATATTCATAATAGCTCGTGTGAGTTGAATTCCTTAATTGCTAAATATAAGAAAAGGAATATAAATTTGTGTGATAAATTTGATGGTTTGAAAAGAAAGCTTCACACATTTATGAATGAAGTAAAGGAAGATGAGTTTGGCTTTAATGGTCAAGAATGCCTATCTCATGCTTGTCTTTTTGTTCATACCACATTAAAAGTGTTTAATTCGTGTTCGTGGTATCTTGACAGCAGATGTTCAAGGCACATGACTGGAGATAAAACACTATTCAAAACTCTTAAGGAGAAGGAAGACGGTTTTGTGACTTTTGGAGATGGGAGCCACTCACAAGTTCTTGGAAAGGGAACCGTTGATATTCCAAGACTTCCCTTGTTGACCGATATACTTTACATCAAAGGATTGAAAGTGAACTTGCTGAGTATCACCCAAATATGCGATGAAGACTTCATAGTTTAATTCTCAAAGAAAGGTTGTCTAATCCTGAATGAAGAAGGTGTTCAAGTCTTGAAGGGACTTAGGACCACCAACAATTGTTAGGGTGTTATTCCCAAGCCAAGAATATCATGTCTGAGTGCTTGAGTAAATCTTTTGGAGTTATGGAATCAACGGTTTGGGCATGCAAATTACAAGCAAGTGGCAAAGGTCTCGAAACTTGAAGCGGTGATTGGTTTGCAAAAGTTTGGAAAGATTGAGAAGAATGTTTGTGGTCCATGTCAATTGGGAAAACAAACTAAATCAACCCATCCCAAAGTAAATGTAGTTGCTACCTCTTGTCCTTTGGAGTTACTTCATGTGGATCTAATGGGTCCAACGAGAATGGAAAGCATGGGTGGAAAACGATACATCATGG
Source organism: Castanopsis chinensis (assembly GCA_032878915.1). Classification (NCBI taxonomy): domain Eukaryota; kingdom Viridiplantae; phylum Streptophyta; class Magnoliopsida; order Fagales; family Fagaceae; genus Castanopsis; species Castanopsis chinensis. The sequence continues at coordinate 804,525 of JAVQMG010000052.1, read as the reverse complement.
TGGTGGTTGATGATTTCTCAAAGTACTCTTGGGTGGAATTCCTTAGAGAGAAGTCGAAGGAATGCGACAAGATGGAAAGGTTATGCAAAAGGCTCCAAAATGAAAAAGGAGTTCCCATAGTCAAAATCATGAGTAATCATGGGAAGGAGTTTGAAAATGCAAAATTTGAAGCGTTTTGCAATGACCACGGTATCAAAAAGGAATTCTCTACTCCAAAGACTCCACAACAAAATGGGGCGGTTGAAAGAAAGAACTGGGTGATCCAATAGATGGTGAGAGTAATGCTTCTAAACAAAAACATTCAACAAAAGTTTTGGGCTGAAGTTGTGAACAAATCGTGTCACATTAGGAATAGGATTTTCTTCCAAGCAGGAACAAAGAAGACATCGTCTGAGATTTGGAGGGAAAAAAAGCCGAAGGTGAAATACTTCTGAGTATTTGGAAGCAAATGTTACATTCTCAATTATAGGGAAAATCTTGGTAAGTTTGATGCTAAGAATGACGAAGGGATCTTCTTAGGATACTCCACAAATAGCATGGCATATAAAGTATAGAATAAGTGCATTAAGATGGTGATGGAATCGATAAATATGGTCATAGATGACACCATCCTGGAAAAGAATGTTGATAAGGATGGCAAAGCACCAAGCCTTAAGAAGAATGAAGGTGATGATAACATGTCTCAGAGTGATGATGGTGAGAGAGAATCACTGGAAAAGGAGTCTACACCTCTTACATCAAGAAGGGAGACTAGATCAACACAAAGGTCTTCAAGCCTACTCAACCCTTCGGAAGTTCAACCTCCAATTTCACGTGATGGGGAACCCTCCACTTCCAAGAAATTGTCATCAAGAGTAACTCTTAACCATCCCACAAGCAACATCATTGGTGATTTAGATAAGGGACTTCGGTTAAGAAGAGGACCAAGCTATAATATGAATTATGTGACATATAATTGCTATCTTGCTCAATTTGAACCCAAGAAAGTGGAGGAAGCCTTGCAAGATAAGAATTGGGTAGAATCCATGCACCAAAAGTTACATCAATTTGTTAGAAATGATGTATGGGAGTTAGTACCAAGGCCTAAGGATGCACATATAATAGGCACCAAGTGGATCTTTAAAAAAAAGACCAATAAAGATGGTGAAGTTGTTCGAAACAAGTCAAGATTGGTGGCTCAAGGATATACTCAAGTTGAAGATGTAGACTTTGATGATTTATTTGCTTCGGTAGCGCGACTAGAGTCAATCCGAATTCTACTTTCCATAGCATGTATTATGAACTTCAAGCTATACCAAATGAGCTCGAAACATATGAGCTTGGACTGCCTTCTCACAAGTTCAGCAAATCACTCACTCTCAAAACTATCAATGAGAGAATGGATGACTCCTCCGAAGAAGATGATGATGTTGAGAAGGAGGCAGTGTTCCTTACAAAGAACTTCCATAAATTTCTTAAGATGAAAAATAGTGGAAAGTCTTTTAGCAAAGGAAAGTTCTCATCCTCCAAAGGTGATAGGAAGGAGTTTAAGAAGAAAGATGGGAAGGACTCTCAATCCCCTCAAGAAATCATGTGCTACGAATGCAACGGTCATGGACATCTCAAGAAGAAATGTCTCAACTATTTGAGAGGGAAGGGTAAAGTGTTTGCCACTACCTTTAATGATTTTGAAAGCTCACATTCAGACACGAAAGGAGAGTGTGATAGTGACGGAAATTATATGGCCTTCATGGCAATTACCTCCATTGATTTTAAGGATAATTTGAATAATTTGGTTAATGAACTTGATGTGTATTCGGACAGTGAAGAAGTTGAAGGTTCGGATGATGTGTGCCTCAATGAAGGTGAGAAGAACCTTCAAGAAGTCTATGATACTCTCCTAGAAGATTGTGGCAAATACACCAAGGTTGCGAATAATGCCGTGAAAAAGATGAAGAAAATTGAGAAAAAGCATAATTGCTTTCTTGTGCAACTTAAGGAAGCGAAGTGTGAAGTAGAAGGGCTTAAAGGAGAATTGGTAGAAGACTATTCTAAAATCAAATTTCTTGAACTTGAAATCATTCAAGCAAATGTCAAGATTGAGCACATTGCCACCAAGAAATTTGATAGTGTGCTGTCTTCACAAAAATCTTCACATGTTAAGACCGGTCTAAGTTATACTGGTGAAGGAAGCTCTAGCAGCGAACCCAAAAAGGAAGTGAGGTTCGTACCAGCCAAAAATGTTGAGAAACTCAAAAAGATGTAGCCTGAGATTGAGACCTCTGTCATTGCAAAGAGAACCATTGGTGTAAAACCAAAGGATAAAGGGAAGTCATTACCCAAAAATCAATCGAGACCTCAAGTGAATCATTGTTGTCATCATTGAGGCGTGCAAGGGCACACAAGGCCAAATTGCTTCCAGCTTCATGCACTCAAGAAGGCTGATATTATGCGTGGCCAAGAAAGGTGAAGAAGAATACCAAAGTGAGCACAAGCTATGGGAAAAAGTGAGGGACAACTCATTGGAAATGTTATGGAAATGTTGAAGAACATCTCACTATGCCTTGCTAACTTCACCTCGAGGTTTGAAAGTTATATTGGTCATACCTCTCCATCTAAAGATATCATCCAAAACACTCATAAAGTGTGGGTGAAGAATGGTACTCATGCATGATCATTCTCTATGCCCATGATTTAATACTTGCAATGTTTTAGGGTCATAAGTTCATGCATCATGATATATACAATCTTCTTTTGTCATTGCTTCTGGTTTTTAGCATGTTTCTTTTCAAGTTTTTGTACTTATTGTTTTTGTTGATCTTATTTTACATGTTCTATTTTTTAATGTGTTGAAAAATTCAAAAACCATAAAAATTGAAAAATCTCCAAAAAGTTTGATCGTTTGTGTTGTGTTTATCACATGTGAGTTTGGTCTAGTACTTTCGTACTAATGGCGTAGTGCATTTACGAGCTTAACTTTGCTATGTATTCACATCTATCTTTGTGGGTAAAATCTTAAAATATATGTGTGACTATTGTAAATCTTTCTTCAAACTTGTCATGAATGATTAGTCAATAGTCTTGTTGGTTTTGATACATGCATAGACTTGTACCTATATATCTTCCCACTTTTTATGTTTTTTCTTTATAACTCAACTAATGTCAAATATCAAAAAGAGATAATAAGCTGCAAAAGCCGTTGCACATACTAGTATTTGACTAGCACTTGTGTGATTGTATATGTTCAAATGTGATGTGTATACCCAATTGCTTGTCGATCAAACAAAAAGATTTTTGAGTATTTTATATGTTTTTTAAAGTGTTTTTATGCTTTCGCTTTTTGAGTTTTTTTTTTATATTACAACTTTAATGTTTTTCATCTAAAAACTCCTTCAAAGGCATTTTCAAAAGAAGCTCGCGAGTAAGTTCTTCCAGTGAAAATGGGATCGGCAAAATAAGAAATTCAAACAGAAACTCTCGCGATTGTCTCGCGAGTAAATCCTACCCGCAAAAAGCTTTATGCTTCAGTGGCATTTTTCGCAATTAACTTCGTGAGAAGCTAACCTGTGAAAAACGCATGTTTTCAACTTTTTTTAAGGGCTGAACATAACAGTTTTTCAAAATCACACCTTTTGCCTCCCTCGAGCCTCTCTCAACCTAAAACCAATTTTCTCTCAAAAACCCAACAAAAACTCAAGTTCAATCTACTCTAAGACTATACTAAGGTATGTTTCAACACTTTTTACTCTTTGATTCCTTGGCTTAAGCCTTAGATTCTACGTTTTGCATGAGTTGGATATATTTTTGAAAAAGGGTTGGGAACTTTAAGTTTTGTGAAAAAAAAAAAAAAAATCAATTTCTTGATTAGGCATTGTCCCATTTGCTTTGCTTGTATTTGTGTTGACCTCTTTTGGCATTTTAACATCTATTTAGGCAAGATTTTCACATGTTCATGTATTGTTTAACATACATGTGTAGTGTGTGCACTCTAAGTGTTTCATAAAATGCCCAAATGGCATTTTCTCGTTATTTTAGACTCCAATGAGTACCAATTTTTGGGGATCACCATAATTATTCATATTTATCATGTTTTGATCATTGGTTGTATGTTTTATACACTTTGCCCTATGAGTACTTGCTCATGCATTGGTCATGCATCTCACATGCACGCTAGATACACCTTTGATGCACACACTTTAACACTTCACATGTTTTGCATTCATTCATTCATACTAGTTAAGTCTTTTTAGACCTTTTAGCACATATAACATGTTCTTGTGTCTATGTCATGACTAGGTTTATACCATGTTCCATCATCCTTAGCATATCATGTTTCCATCATCATTTCTATATGACTCGTGTGCACATTCTTAGGGGGAGAAATTCTACCTCGTGCACATTCATAGGGGGAGAAAGCCATAGGGAAGATGCATATGCCAAGGGAGAGAAGACAATTTTTTTTAGAAAACCTTGTTTTGCTTTGTTTTATTTATACTTGTTTTCTCATTGCTTTATGGTGCTTTGAGTTACATCTAGTATCATGCTTTGTAGCTCTCATCGCATCATGTTTATGTGTTAGACGTGCATACATCCTTATGCCATTGTGTTTTATTGATTGCATGTTTAGATGATCATTTGCATTACTATGTGATCATTGTAGTCAATTCTATATGATTGTTTTGTGTTTGATCAAGTTGCCCATATATTTCACATCATGTTTACTTGATCGCATTTTTACTTATTACATTATACTTGTCCTTTTATTACTTGCTTTACCCTGAGGAGTAATGTGTTTTGTGCAAGTGTTTAAGGGTATAGGTATTTATTCTAAGTTCATCATAGGTTTTTTATTTAGGTGTGAATGAGTTTTGTCTTTGTTCTCAAACTCACGTTTAAGTCTAGAATCTGTTATAGGATATTTTGTCATGGAATAACCAAAGGGGGAGATTGTGAAGTTGTGATTTACAACTATATTTTATGTTGGCTTTATTCCATGACAAAAAGTGTTGTATTTACTTTAATTCGTTTCTTGTATTTTATGGGATTTTATTGTATTGGAAGAAGTATTGGATGATCAAGTGGATTTTGCAAAAAAAAATCGCGAGAAGCCTACCCACGAAAGAGCCACGTGAGAAGTACATGCTGGAAGCTGAAGAGTAATGCCAAGCTGTCAATTTCGTGAGTGTCTTGCAAGCAAGGCCTTCACGCGAAGTACTCGTGAAACATTCTGCCTGGAGATTTTTAAGTGTAACTTTCTTACTATTCACTCAAACTATATATACCCTCACTACCCACAGAAATTGCAAGGAGACTATTCAGAGAGAAAAATCCTGGATAGGTTTTTTACAACACACACAACCATCTTTTAGAGAGAGCTACTTATTCTTAATAAGAAATCATCCTAGCCTCTTCTCCTTCACTCTCTCATTGTCATACCTTGAAAGAAGATTTGTACCTAAACACAACTCACACCCAATCTGAGTGTAGAGAATGTTTTGGAGCTTGGAAAACTTTGGGGATTTGCCAAAAGGAGCCGATGAGGCTTGGTGGATGCAATCGGGCGTATTGCGAGATCCGGAAAGCTAGAGAAGACATGACTCCGAGAAGTCCGTTGGTAGCAGGAGCTTGGAGGGCTCAAGTACATTGGGTAGATTAAGCTTAAAGGGTCTTTTGTTATTTGTATACTCCAACTTTATTCTCTAGTGGATCGATTTACCACTTGGAGGGCAGCAGAGAGGTGTTTTACCGAGTTCTTCGGTTTCCTCTTCGATAACACATCTTGGTGTTATCTTGTGATTGCATCTCTCTTCTCTTACTCTTATACTTTACTTTTATTATTTGTTTTTCATGTTTATGCACTAGAGTAGTTATCGATTTATTGTGCTTCATTTACTCTTGTTCCGCACTTAGATAAATTAGAGTAAAAGCAATCTAGATAAGTTAGATAAATGGCAAAGCTATGTAATTCAGCCTATTTTTAGGAAACTTACCACATCTTATGATACTAACATATTAGTCTATAATTTTTTTTTTTTTTTTTAAAACATATGAGTTTACAAATAGTTATTTATTGGGACAGTTTAAGGAAAATCTAATTGCGACCTTAATATAACATATTGTGATACCACTAAATCAAATGTTTGAGTCTATGAATTTAGGCCCAGTCATATTATGTTAATGGGTCCAGTTAACAGGTACTCTTAGGGAATTTATTAATAGAAAATTTTAAAAAAGTTTTAATATCACTTTTATAAAAAAAAATAATAATAATAAGCTTTCAAAATAATTAGTTTTATTCTTATAAAAAGTTTTCTAAAAATAGCTTCTTCTTTTTTTTTTTAAAGAATTTCTATATTTCTACTCTAGCCTAATTTAAGTGTATATGTATGTGAAACTCTCCCCTGGAGACTTGAACCCTGGCCCTGATCCCCACACCCCACAAGCATTTATACTTGTGGAGTGACTACCCCACCAAAGGTGCACGGTAGTTTCTAAAAATAGTTTCTAAACCAATGCTCTTAGAGTATCCTTTTACTTTTCCTTATATCAATTTTCAAGCCTTTTACTCTTTTCTCATCTAGAATTCACTCGTACATATATATTCAACAATCTTTCTCTCATTAAATGTTGTTTGTAAGAACCATATGTCAACCCCACATGCTTATCTCCACAAAACCACCACATATGTCCACCTCAATCCGTAGGAACCTCATGTTGCGTCACCATCGTTCTTCTTTGATCTAACACTATTGGCCAATATTACTTTGTTAGAATTTTACGAAATCATTTGTGGGCTTGTCTTAAGGGATGCACACTTGTTAATAATGTTCCACGTATATGCACCATATTCCTACTCCAACGCGAAAGAAATATTGATGGCCTTGTTATCATGTTGCACCTCATCATGGCATCATCACCTCTAATACCAACTTATTGAAAAGAAAACACTTTGTAAAGATTCTGATTGATGCTTTAAGAGCAAATGTTGTTATACCACTTAACCCAAAATTTTACTTGCAATATACATGTTAAAATTAAGATAATGTAAATAAAATAGATACAAATAATTAAGTTTAGAGGATATATAAATTCATAATTATACTTGCTATTAAAAAATCATAAAGCTTCTTCTCCCGGATGAGTTATTGGAAATTTGGAAAACATGATAAATTGTTATTGACAACTTTTAATTCTAACAACCAAAACACTTTAAATCAAGCCCTTCTAGGCCAAAATAAGAACTCACAAAGGCTGTTTGGCCTTCCTTGACCTCAACCTAGCCTTCCCCTATCCTCCTTAGTGTCAATGTTATCAAGATTTAGCAAACCTTGCAAAAAAAAAAAAAAAATCTCTTAAAAAATCACCCTTTTTTTTTACCTATTTTTGTTCCTTCACATATTTCATTCCATCACGCAGACATTTTCAAGTAATCAAGCTTGTTCTTCCTATAGTTGATGTCAATTTTCCTAAAATTCTATTGCATTGGTTGGAATTAGAGAAATCCTAAAGTTAGGGTTGTTAATGCTTGTTTAGGAATTTCTATGTTTCAGTAGTATTTTCTTTCAATTGATCATGAAATAGTGAAATTGAGGACCTGAATTGAAGATTTAAACAACCGCCAGTTAATCAAAACACAATGGTTGGTTAACATATTATTAGAGATCTCATATATTAGGGTTAGGGTTTTATGCTTAAATTGATCATTTGGTATTATGACTTTAAATGTATTAAATTTATTGCTCAAAATGTAATTAAGGATCCAAATTAAAAAATTGAAATCCCAATTTGGTCATATATTGACCAGATTGAAGGGATCTAACAAAATGGGTTTTTGAGGTATTAAGTTTATTATGAAAATTAGGAATTTTCAATATGGTAAAGGTTTAAATAAACTGGATGTAATATGTAATTGGGACACTTAATTAGTGTTGATAACAAAAATTGGAGAAAAATATTATGGATTTGTGAATACTCAAAGATTTAAAGTCATTAAGGTTAGATTTTTGAATTCTGGTGTTCTTAATGTTTTCATGTCAAATTGAATGTGCAAATTGGGTGATGTGATTAAGGGTTATGATTAATTTAAATTTATGTTATGCTTAATCTAATGAACTTTTTTTTGAGGGATTAATCTAATGAACTTGACTAGTTAGAAATGGATAAAGTAAAATATTAAGAATTTTGTGATTACTATTATTTCTTGTGTTAGTTGATAGCGTAGATGTGAAATTATTTATATCCTCAATTAGAATGTAATATATTTTTTTGAATTAGGCATGAATACCTAGCTAGAATCGTCAGTGTCAAATTTAGCATTAATCAAAGTTACGCTTTTCGTAATATTCATGAAAAAATTGTTGTCATTCATCGAGCTTGTCAAATAAGCTTGTAGAATATGAAAATAAAATGCATGACACTGCTGAAATGATCAACATAAGATTGATAAATAAATTAAAACACATTAAAAGGACCGAATCCCAACCAAAGTATAAAAAATTTGACCTTTGCTATTTGTATCTTTGAAATTAATAGTTAGCAAAAATATCTTGTATATTTGACGTACATATTATTTCTTTCATATATTATGTGGATAAATGGATTTCATAATTATGTAGAGCTCAAATATTGTAAAAGAGATGATGCATACATACAGTCATACACCATGTGTATGAGATCATTATTATTATTATTATTATTTTTTTTTTTTGATACAAGCGTATGAGATCATTATTGATTGGGTTTAGTGATTTGCTCATGCAAGAGGATTCAACCTCTATCAGTGTTTGCGTAATGCATCTTCTTAAGGCCCAGTTTAAGCTAGAGCACTCTACTTTGAAATCCCAAGCATCCTCTTGCCTTTGTCAAGGAGCCCATTGCACAAGGAGAGCCCTTCATACTTCTACATGGCATAAATAAGAATCAAGTAATTGGCCCAAGCAACTTACAGCACTCCAAATTCATGTGGGCCAAGAATTGGTTTCGTGTTCTAATCCTAGACCATGCTTCAGAGATATCTCGGCTTCTAATAAATGAAAACCAATTCTCTATGAAGCTCAAAAAAATATCAATAAGTCTAGGAAGATAATTCTCTTAAAAAAATATTATTAAGGTGACATATTATTATTAATATATAATAAAAATGATATCAATAATGTGATAATTGTAGTATATCAAATTATCAATCACAATTTGCAACCTCAATAAGTGTGCAACAAAATAAAATTTTGTGTTTCTAGCATCGCTCGCTTATTTGTTTTGAAAACTTTCTTCTATGAAAATCAAGTTACACATATCTATTAGTCATCCACGTTTCATGAAAGCATTATGTGTTTATCCCTCATTTATGCTCACTTTTCTATCAGTTTGATTGCAAAATGTACTACTAAAGAAAGGTGAGTTGGAAAGATTTAAAACATGATTGAAGGCAAGTCACTTTTCTAAGCTATCTTGTTATGCCTCTTAGATTTGGAAACAAGTGGTGCCACGCACACGATGCTTGTTATGCCTCTTAAATTTGGAAACAAGTGGTTCCACGCACACGATGCTTGTTTCATGACAAGTTATAAAGCAAGCCATATTACACAAATACAATTCCCATAGAATACGGGTAGCATAAAGTTGTGACATTGAAATTGCTAGAGAAAAGTTAGTGCTTGAATGATGGCCTAATGCGTGGGCCTAAGTGCACAGACCTGCTTTTGTATACTAACCTAACAACAAAGTTGGATGAGATTGTTCTCAACATACCTCAAAATAAGTTACTCCAACCTCCATGATAAATCTAATTTATTAACGCAAGTTAAAAATTAAAACACATTGCTTTCAAGGTTTTTGTGTTTTCTATAGGGTAGTAAAAGGATGAAAAAAAAAACTTATAAACTTTTCTTTTTTAAGAAAAAAAAAACTCAAAATTTTGTTCCATATATTTTCTTTTGTGATTCCATAGTTACAACAATAAATGAAGGAGAACAAGCAATGCCATTAAGTTACAAGACTTATATATCTCAAAAAAAGAATTACAATTCTTTTGACTTGTCTCATATCTTTCATCACCTTGGGAGGACAATCGAAAAAAATGGCAAGTGAATTTTGACTTGGTACTAACCCACATTGGTACCCATATCTAGAGAGTATAATATTATTCAAATTTATTGTGTTATTATTTCTATTATAAAAGCATTCACATCCAATATGCTAAAATTTGGTCAAATTTTGTAATAAAAATCACTTTTTTAGTTTAGTCATCCATTTTTATAATACATTCCACTCTTCATTTTATAATAATTTTAATTAAAAAAAATCTATAATACATATCACATATCATTTGCCAACAAAACATATTATTGAATTAGAGTAGTCATGAGATCACATTCGTTGCCCTGTAAGAACCTCATTCCTGAAGGGATTTTGTCTCAAAGATTTCTTTTCTTTTGGGTTGCACCATCAGTGCCTTACCCTTTCCTTTTCTCAGAAGGTCTTTTATCCATAGTAGTTTGCAATTAGATTTTTATAAAAGGATTATGTTTTGAAATAATTTTTTGAAAATAAATATTTTCTTGCAAAGCTTCTTTCAAATTTACTTTTAAAATCTTTTTGCCAATGTCTATATGTAAAATTCCTTTGAAATACTTTAAAAGAAAATCTTTTTTAAGGTTTAAAGTATAAATAATAAAACAACAAAGTAAGTATTTCAATATATCTCATTCTGCGAGAATTTGTGAAATAAAGCTTCTCCATAAAGCCTTTCATTAACTACTGTAATTGGAAAATCTGTTAGAGACCGATGATTAATTCTGTCTGTCAAGAGATTAAATCTGTCTTTCAAGGAATTACCACAATTAATGATTAATAAAAGAGTATCTATCAAGACTTCTTTTGCAAAACTGTCTGTTGCCTGGGCATTTGAGGATATTGTAAATTTGCTTGGTACACCTGTCAAACTGTCAGTCCATTCATATTGATCAAAGGAAATTGTAAGCATAGTTCTTTCTCTTTTATTAAAGTCTTTAATTGTTTTATATGTCGGTGCAAAAAGGTGATAGGAGAATAAGAACAAATCTCTGTCTCCATCTCTATATCTTGTTTGCATTTCTTTATGTCATTAATTGTCAATTGGTCATCAAGTGATATTTCTGTCTTTAAAGATGACAAACTTGTTCCAGTTCTATAGACTCCTCTTTCGTTGAGATCTTTTGAAATAGTGACCTCTTTGAAAGAATAATTTTCTTTTAGGACAAGTGGTAAAATGAATCTAAAGAATATTATTCCTTCATTTGTCACTAAAAAGGGGTAAAGCAAAACCATAAAAGAGAATGAGCCAAGGGGTTGGACTAAAGAAATCCAAGATGAGATTAATTATTTGAGAATGAAAGAGATTGACGTTGATGAGGTGTTCTCAATATTGGTGAAGATAATGAAGAAGGTCAAGCCTTGTGTTGGCTTGACTGACATGGAATTGAATTGAAGAAATATATAAAAAATCTCCTCTCGTTGGTGGGCTGGAGGGAGAGATTGTTAGGTGCACGACACCAATTAAATCCATCCCACACAATAGCCCATGTAATATATATATATATATATATATATATATATATATATATATACCTTTATTAATGTTTTATGTAAAAAACACATTGTATTTATATAATTAAATAAAAAAGAAACAATTAACTTGGAACAAAACATTCTTGCTCAAATGTAGTTGCTTTAATCCTTTACAATAATTGAAACAATGTCCAACTAAAGATAAATTAAAAGCAAATTTTAATAACATGCTTTTAAGAATATAAGAAATAATTATCTACTTAAGTTAATAAAAATAATTAAATATTTTTCACTTTACTCAATTAAGTAATAGATTATTAATTTAGCCTAATGGTAAAGGCTTGGGCTAACATGCCCTAGGGCATCAACTCAAATAGCCCTACTAGTAGCATGTTGAAATGCCACACTAGTTGCACCCCCTTTAACATTTTTTTCTTCACCAATTTTTTTTTTAAAAAGTAATAGCTTTTTATTCTTATTTATATTGATTTCGACAATTTGCATTTCCTCTCTTTCTAACAAAATCTCATTCTTTTAAAGAAAATCTAGTAAAATGTAATATAAAGGAAGTTGATTCCTTATTATATCATCATAACACGTAATAGGTAACATACATAGGTCAAAAGAGCAACCGCATCAATGCTTAAAAAAGTTTGCAAAATACAAAAAGTGCTTAATTTTGCACATTTTAACCCAAAAAAAAAAAAAAAAATCTACATCAATGCTTACAAAAGTATGCAAATATACAAAATTGCTACAGTAACCGTGCATGTATGCACCGTTGCTGTAGCATTTCTCTACATTATTTTAAAATTTTTTTTTCTCTCCATTCACATTCTCTCTTCCCTTGACTCTCTCTCTCTCTCTTCAACCCATGATGGTTTTTCTCCATTGTGTCTTTCACTTAAGAATGACTAGCCTTATCTTTCTTCTTCTTTTGTTTTCACTTGGCTTTTTCCTTGCACTTTCCCTCTTGTAATTTTCTTTCCCAAATGGATGTTAAATTATCAATTGTTCCAAAAGCTTAAGCTATTAGGAAATGGTGAATTTATTCACTTAACCATATATCTAACACTCCCCCTCACTTGTGGGCATAAACTTCCCCTTAATAAGTGGGGACCCAACAAATGAGAATTTAACATTTTCAATAGGAGGTAGAGTAAAGTCAGGGATTGAACTCAAATCTCCTGCTCTGATACCATGTCAAATTACCGATTGTCTTAAAAACTTAAACTATTAGAAAATGGTGAATTTATTCACTTAACCATAAATCTAATAATGGATTGACATGGACTAAAGAATCTTCACTTTTTCCACTTTATGATTTTTGCTTCACTTTATGACTTCCGCTTCAACTGCTTTTCAGCCTTTTGAATAATTGTTGTGACACAGCTTCTTTTATATTATTTTTTAGATTAGAGCTTCACATTTCTAAATTTTATATTAAATCACTTGGTAGTCTACACTCTAAATATTAATTACTATTTTAAATATTTATAATCCACTTAATAATATATAAATAATATAAAATTTACAACAAAAAAAAGTGAAAATAATTTACTCAATACTTGATTTCTTGAAAGTAAAGTACCATTTTAAAAAAAATTAAATAAAGATAAATCACTCAACTGTCCAAACTTTAAATACTAATAATTATCTTAAATATTTATTATCCACTTAATAATATAAAATTTACCAAAAAAAAAAATTACCCAGTGCATTATTTCTTGAAAGTAAAGTACTATACAAAAAGAAAAAGATAAAAATAAATCACTCGACAGTCCATACTCTAAATACTAATTATTATCTTAAATATTTATAATCCACTTAATAATATAAAATTTACAAAAGAAAAAAAAAACCATAATTTGTTCAAAAAGAATCATTTTGAAAAAATTCTACAAAACCAATTCAACTTGCCTAATTCCCGATTTCCACAGTTGATCCTCTAGCTATTGGGTTTTTTTTTTCACTTTTTCTTTAATTTTTTTTTTTTTAATTTTTAAGCATAAATGACAAGATTAGTGATCAGTTCCTAGTTGAACCAATCGAATCAACTCGTCTGGTTTGATCTGGTTTTTAAAACCATGAAAAAAACCATAATCTAGCTCCTTGCTGTTATAAATAAAAAATTAGCATTAATTTTTTTTAGTGCAAAAGTTTATGGTTTTGTCTTGTCCAATGAAAAGTATAATTTTTTTTAGTAAGAAAAAAGAGCTGCACGTGTACATGCCACCCTAACTAATGTTTCTTACATTTCTTAATTACTCTGAATCTTAACCCTTAAAGTATAGTCCAATCCAGCTGACGTATTCAAAGTTTCAATTATAGTTTTTGTGTTCTTCTTTCCAGAGCTTCCTTTCTACCTCTCTCTCGTTTGTTAGCTTTATAACTCAATCTTTCTCTCTAGCTCTTCAACCTATGGAGGCAATTAATGTAATTTAGCGATCTGTCTAAAGGTGGATAGAATCAATAGACTGCAAATAAAAGGTGCTGCTGAAATACATTGTGAAGATAGAAGGAGGAGGACGAGTAATTAAGAAATGTAAAGACCACTAATTATGCGGCACGTACAAGGTACGTGGGGCACTATTTTCTTACAAATGTGGAAAACAACAATCCGTTTGAGGATGTATTACTCTGTTTTCGGTTAAATGTAAATCCGTTTGCAGTTTATAAATTCCCAATAAAAAATAAAATACAACCAAGTTTTTAATAAGCAATCCAGCCAACGTAATTAGAGCCTCAATAATTTTTTTGTGTTCTTCTTTCCAGACCTATCTTTAAATGTATCTCTCCTTTGTCATATTTAGGATCTCAAATCTTCCCTTAGTCCAATTAGATATTGAAGTTGATACTGGTATAGGTTATTAGGTTCTACCATGAGTAGATACTTTGTGATAGTTTGGTTGGGGTGGAATTCTTTGTACTTGTAATCGCTTAATTATTGATTAATGAATTATTTGGAAGTAGTGACCTGAAATTCTATTTTTTATTGTAAAATAATGCTATTAAAAAAAATAATAGGTCCAATAGATATAAAGATATAATTTTATTTTTCGCAATTTTATTTTTTATTGTAGAATGTGCTCTTATATGTGTTAAATATTTGATAAAGTTTGACATCAAATATGTTTGAATTTATCTTTTTTTAATCATTTATGTGGCGATTATAACAAGTGATTGACTCATTAAAAAAATCTTGCCACTAAAACTACAAATGAAACGTGTCTTTAATTGCCACATAATAGGTTAGAGCTAGATAGCATAAAATTTGTTTGGAGCCTAACTTATTCATCCAAATTTTGGATCATTCAAGTTTTTTAAAATTTCATTAGTTCAATTTAAAGATTTTTTACTTACTTTAGTATAAAATTTGATAATTTGTATTTAAAATGAAACTTTTTAATAATTTCACCATGAAAATGGAAGAAAATGAATTTTATTTTATGAAAGATTGCTATCAAACATAAATTTGATTGAAAATACTAAACTCTTTTTTTTTTTTGTTTTTGGTGTTTGTATATATATAACTTATCAAATAAAAAAGTGTATATATATTATAAAAAAACGTGTGTATATATATATATATACATGTATGTGGTGGTTATCTTTTTTTTTTTTAGAAACACACACACACACACACACACACACATATATATATAAGGGAAGAGGGATGAAATAAGGGAATACACTCACACACTAATACCAAAACTGTATGCGGTAGTTAATGTCGCGGAGCAAGTGATAAATCACTTCTCAACATTACACTTTACCGATATGAGACAATTCAACAACATTGAGTATTTTTTTTTTTTTTTTAGAAATACACACACGCACATATATATATATATATATATATATATATATATATGGGGAAGAGGATGAGATAAGGGAATACACTTACACGCCAACACCAAAACTACATGCGACAGTTAATGTCGTGGAGCAAGTGATAAACTCCTTCTCAATATCATACCTTGGCCCCTCCAAACAAAAATTCCTAGCTCTACCCCTAATTTGGTGATTTGATTGTGCCTTAATCTGATTTGCATGTAATATTGAATAATTAACCAACTTAGTAATTGGATTAATTAATTGTAGCCAATCAATAACCTAATAAGTAGCATCAGAGTAAGGCATACTCAACTAGAGTCTATTCCGTTACAGATGTTGCTTACCCAGAATTCTGATTTTATATAAAGTGGCGAAATATTTTATAGCAAAAACTTACTTGAAAATTACACTTGAATAGAAAACTTGCAATTAAAGGTGATAAAGAAATGGAAATAGAGAGGATTGCAAATGAGGAAAATATATATATATATATATATATATATATATATATATATCAAGATGGTTTTTCTTCATTGTGTCTTTCACTTGAGAATGACTGGCCTTATCCTTATTCTTCTTTTGTTTCACTTGGCTTTTTCCTCGCGCTTTCCCTCTTGTAATTTTCTTTCCCAAATTGATTGACATGGACTGAAGCGTCTTCACTTTTTACCCTTCATAATTTTTGCTTCACTTTATGACTTTTGGTTCAACTGCTTGCTCTGCCTTTTGAATTATTGTTGTCACACAGCTCACCATGTTCACACCTAAACGTAGACAATCATATCCTACATTCCTTTTCGTACGTATGAGACTATTAAAATAATTGTGATTGGACCTTGGCTTTTTCGACGAAGGTTTGGTTTTGATCACTTGGACTGAATAATTGATTTTGAATCTGCATTTTCAGATCAGCGAGAATGAGGCAATGTTTGGTATCTCTAACAAAAACAACTTTTACAGCTTCCAACTTTATCCCAAAAAGTTCAGAAGTTCTAACGTTCGATTCGAAATATTATATGATTATATCCCAACTTCTACAGCCAAGCATTATTATATTGCGACATGCAAATAGCAAAGAGATATTAATAACTATTAAAATATATGTATAAATACAAAAATTCTTTCATAATAGAGACATTAATTCTCTCATTCCTGGAATATTGAGGTTATTACATCTATGTTTGTAAGTGCGTCAATGATTCGTATAAACTAAGAATAGGGTTGTGAACTTAAGTATTGTAATTGTAGGATTTGTTATTAATGAAATAACTATTGTGTTTCGTTGTTGTCATTGTCAACTTGTGCATTATCTAAAAAAATCCTGTTGAGTCAGGTTGTTAATGCCTTGCATAGTGTTTAAGTCACTGTGAGCACAGTCAGGAGACAGAAAAATTGGTTTATACTCAAACTTCCATAACAATTAATGTGTTTAAGATTTAACCCCTTGGATTCTTTTAGCCATGATTCAGTGGAATCAAAACCAAATAATTTTTAGTCTTTTTGTTAGGAAAATACCAGCCTACTAGGAAGAAGGGGAGGTAAAGTTGCACCTACTCAGGTTAAAAGATTTGTTGCCTGAAACCCCACGAAAGACTTGGAACAAAATATAATTTCTCTCTTTCACTTCATTTTCCTTTGTAACAACCAATAAGGTTCAATAATTTAAAGTTGTTTTGCTAGGAAGTTGCTTTTTTGGGAGGGGGGGGTGGGGGGGAGCATTTTCTCTCTTCATTTCACATCCAAATTTCTTTGCCTCTACCTAACTTATCTCAATGAGTAATGTTACATTTCACAACATTTTTACAATAAATTCTATATAGTAAATTATATTTGGTTTCAATATGAGTTTGCCGTTAAAATTATTTTTTTGCCGACCACATATAGCTTATAACTTAGGATTTGTAGCATTTCTTGCTATCTCAAAACCTCCAATTATAAAATATCAATATTTAATGGAATGCTATTGAATCAAATGACAGACATTGTTGAAAAAAAAAAAATGATTTTTCCTTGGATGAAACAAAATTTGGATTTACCATTCCTTAGCCAGAAAGATATGTGGCCATGAAATTGGGATTACGTAGAACAATATTGATTGGGTGATAGAGTTGGGGAAATAGTGATAGAGTTGGGGAAACACCTCTTTCTACCATATTTTGGGACTTAGTTTTGTTGAATATAAATATCTACACACTTAACAAACTATTATTCTATTAATGGGTGCCTTAGAATATTTGTTAATAGATTATTTTAAGAAAATTTTGATACAATTTTTATGGAAAATATAAAAATGTATCAAACAACTACTCAATATCAAGTTTCTTAAAAAAAAAAAAAGATACTCAACATTCTTTATCTCGATATATTAAGAGGGTTCTAAAAGTTAGGTTATGATTGGTAACAGGTTTTGTTTTCTATTTTTAAAATCTTTTTTTTGGGAATATAAAGAAAAAACAATTTTTTTTATATTTTTAAAATCAAAAACATATTTGGTTAGTTGAAATTAAAAAAAAAAAAGTTTTGTAAGGACACAAAGTTGGCCTTAAGTCCAAATGCGTGACCGGGCCGGCCTAAGTGGTCTTCACAATAGTATTTGTAGAGAATGAGCTTAAAGCCTAGATTTTTTAGGACTCTAGAAAGCTATGGGGTAAGGGTTAAGTCTGCTGCTGGCGTGCTAGGAGTTGGGGGAGTGTCTCTGCCTCTCCTCGGATGTAGGCCGAGAAGCTTATGTCCAGACTTTCCTTCTACTATCTAGGAGGAGAGAGAGAGGGTGAGTCTTCTTCTTGCTTAGAGAAAAATCCGGTCCCCTTTCCTTTGGTCCATCATTCTCTATTTATACTTCCCATTCTTGGCTCCCATCTGTCTTTTCCCTGAAAACGCTTCCCAATGCCTATAAGGCTGTCCACCGTCCCCTCAGAAGTCATTTCTTCATTAATGCGGCCAGGCGGGTAGGTGAAAGGCCTTTAATGCGGTGGCAGCAGCTTTATGCAGTGCATGTCTTCCTTGTCTCCCTCCTCGGCATATCATTAAGGCTTGGGATGACTCGTCGAGCTTTAGGAGCTCTTCCCCAGTCGTCGTGCTACTCTCATTTGTTTCTGACCCTTATGTCCGAGGAGACCTTCTCCTCGGATCCTCATCCAACAGGCTGGCGGTCTGGTCAGCGGGCCTTTGGGCCTCAGTTTTAGGAGGTCCTATTCCCAACTCACGACCCCTTCAGCGGAACCCACGTCCTCGGATTAGCCCTTAGGCCCATATGGTGTTTTGACGCTTTTACCCCCCACAAGTTTTTTTAAAGAAAGAAAAATACTAAAATATGTTGTTATTAGAAATCGAACTCTATGTTAACTCATTAAATGAGACAAATTCATTAAATCAAATGCATGTTTTCTTTGACTTTTGAAAACTAGAAACTAAAAATAGTCTTTTGCATGTTTTCAGTTTTCTTTACAAATTGAGTTTTGAAAACAGTTTTTGTTTGTAGTCCATTTTGATAAAAATATTAGTACCACAACTTGGTCTCTCTAAACAAAAATTCTTAGCTCCGTCCCTGGTTTGGTGATTTGATTGTGCCTTAATTTGATTTGCATGCAATTTTGAATAATTAATTGTAGTCAATCAATAACCTAATAAGTGGTATCAGAGCAAGGCACACTCAACTAGGGTCAATTTGATTACAGATGTCGCTTACCTAGAATTATGATTTTATATAAAGTGGTGAAATATTTTAAAACATAAACTTACTTGAAAATTACACTTCAATAGAACTTGCAACTAAAAGTGATAAAGAAATGGAAATAGAAAGGATTGCAAATGAGAATATATATATATATATATATAGAGAGAGAGAGAGAGAGAGAGAGAGAGAGAGAGAGAGAGAGAGAGAGAGTTGGGTTCAAGTTACACCTAGTGTAACTATAAGCAATATTACACCACCCAACAACTTGTGATTGAATTAATATTTTGAAAATCTAACTGTTGAATTACATGTTTTATATGTTCTTAACATATATGTTAATTTTCATATCAATCGGATGCTATTTACCATTTGATCCATAAACTCATATTTTATACATTATTTTAAACTACAAAAATTGAATTTTAACAATTGATTAATGACATGGATATTTATTTATGATCACTTTGAAATTTTGCAAGCATAAAGAATATACAAAGATAATGTAATTTAATGGTGAATTTGTCAATATTCACATTCAATTAAAAAATATTAAGTAATGTAACATTACTTAAAGTTACATCAGGTATAATTTGAGACTTTTATATATATATATATATATATATATTTATCAAGATGGCTTTTCTCCGTTGTGTCTTTCACTTGAGAATGACTAGCCTTACCTCTATTCTTCTTTTGTTTTCACTTGGCTTTTTCCTCGCACTTTCCCTCTTGTAGTTTTCCTCTCTATTCTTCATGATATTTTGCTTCACTTTATTACTTTTGCTTCACTGCTGTCTGCCTTTTGAATTAGTCTTTAATAGTCATCGAAGTATAATGTTGAGAAAGATGTTGAGAAAGATGTCACCATGTTCACACCTAAACGTAGACAATTATATCCTATATTCCTTTTCGTACGTATGAGACTATTAAAATAATTGTGATTGGACCTTGGCTTTTTCGACGAAGGTTTGGTTTTGATCACTTGGTCTGAGATCTGAATAATTGATTTTGAAGCTGCTTTTTCAGATAAGAGAGAAAGAGGCAATGTGTTTTTTTTTTTTTCTTAAGAAATAATTAGAACATACTGCTAATCTCGAAATTTGAACTCTTTTTTACTAAATCTCCAAGCACTTTATACATAGAAAAGTGTCAATTCAATTACAAGACTTTTGACAGAACGAGGCAATGTTTGATATCTCTAACCAAAATAACTTTTACAGCTTCCAACTTTTATCCCAAAAAGTTCAGGAGTCCTAATGTCCGATTCGAAATATTATATGATTATATCCCAACTTCTACAGCCAAGCATTATTATAATGCGACATGCAAATAGCAAAGAGATATTAATAACTATTAAAATATATGTATAAATACAAAAATTCTTTCATAATAGAGACATGGAGTGTCTAGAGTGATATGATCTAAAATTCATAATTGAGTTATCAAAACACATGAGACTCATACAAAATTTTGGTTTGGCTTAGTTTTCATCCCTTGTTTTCATCACTTAATTATCTGATTTTTGAGTTATGAGTTATGGAAACTGAAAACACATTTTAGGTATTTTCTGTTTCTATAACTTAGTTTTCAATAGCATTTTTGTAATTAAATCTAAGTTTAAGCTGCAATGTTTGACTTTGGATTTTTTTTTTTTTGAAACAAAGCCCAGCGCATGTCCAAGCCTCATATCTTGACTTTTGTGTGATTTTTTTTTTTTTTTGAAACAGAGTAACGCATAACTGAGTTAAGTGCCAAACAAGGGTGTTTGAGAAATTGAGGTATTTTAAGTGATGAGTGATGAAAATTGAGTAATGAAAACTGAATGATGGTAAATTTTAAACCAAACAAGCCCTCCTTCTCTCATTCCCGGAATATTAAGGTTATTACATCGATGTTTGTAAGTGCGTCAATGATTCATATAAGTTGTGGAATTAACTTAAGTATTTTAACGGTAGATTTTGTTATCAATGAAATAACTATTGTGTTCCGTTGTTCTCATTGTCAACTTGTGCATTATCTCAAAAAATCCTTTCGAGTTAGGTTGTTAATGGCTTGCATAGTGTTCAAATCACTGTGAGCATAGTCAAGAGACAGAAAAATTGGTTTATAGTCAAACTTCCATAACATATAATGTGTTTAAGATTTAACCCCTTGGATACTTTTAGCCATGATTCAGTGGAATTTAAAACAAATAATTTTTAGTCGTTTTGTTAGGAAGGTACCAACCTACCAGGAAGAAGGGGAGGTAAAGTTGCACCTACTTAGGTTATAAGATTTGTTGACCTGAAAGGCTGAAACCACACGAAAGACTTGGAACAAAATATAATTTCTCCCTTTCACTTCATTTTCCTTCGTAACAACCAATAAGGTTCAATAATTTAAAGTTGTTTTGCTAGGAAGTTGATTTTTTGGAATTTTGGGGGGGGGGCAGCAATTTTCTCTCTTCATGTCACATCTAGATTTCTTTGCTTCTACCTCACTTATCTCAATGAGTAATGTTATATTTCACAACATTTGCACAATAAATTTTATATAGTAAATTATATTTGGTTTAAATATGAGCTTACTGTTAAAATTACTTTTATGCCTACCAAAAACAGCTTATAACTTAGGATCTGTAGCATTTCTTGCTATCTCAAAACCTCCAATTATAAAATATCAATATGTAACGGAATGCTATTAATCAAATGACAGACATTGTTGAAAAAAAGATGATTTTTCCTTGGATGAAACGAATTTGGATTTATCATTCCTTAGCCAGAAAAAAATGTGGCCATGAAATTGGGATTAAGCAGAACCATATTGACTAGGTGATCGAGTCGGGAAAACACCGCTTTCTACCATATTTTGGAACTTAGTTCATGAATAGATATATACACACTTAACAAACTATTATTCTATTAATGGGTGCCCTAAGGGTATTTGTTAATAAACTATTTTAAGAAAGTTTTGATACCATTTTTATGAAAAATATAAAAAAATGTCAAACTACTACTCAATATCCAGTTTCTCAAAAAAAAAAAAAAAAAAAAGAACTCAGCATTTTTTATATCAATATATTAAAAGGGTTCAAAAAGTTAGTTATTGTCATTTTAATTTTCAAAAATACTCTTAATTTAATTAGTTTATCCTTATTCTAAAACCATTAGAATTGAGGTTAAAACCGTAAATTAACGAAAATTAAAAACAAAAACCTACAAAATAAAAACAAAATTAACATATAATTTTATATTATATTTGAAATGATGTACAGCTGTACAGCACTTCACCACTACAATTACATTACATTCAGCCAGCCATAGGCGCAGACACAATAGAAACTGAATTCCTGGTTGATCTCTTCTCAAGCAGATGCCGTGTGAATGCCTTTTGCTCTCTCACTTACAAACCACAGTATCCATTCATTCCTTTTAAAG
The DNA here is from genome assembly GCA_032878915.1 of Castanopsis chinensis. Classification (NCBI taxonomy): domain Eukaryota; kingdom Viridiplantae; phylum Streptophyta; class Magnoliopsida; order Fagales; family Fagaceae; genus Castanopsis; species Castanopsis chinensis. The sequence goes on along the minus strand of JAVQMG010000052.1, from coordinate 782,073 downwards.
GGACGCAATTTAGAAACTGAATTCCGTTTTTTCAAGAGACTTCTTGAGCTTTTCAATAAACTTCTGCAGTTTCCTAAACATGTAAGAGTCAATTTTCGAGCAGATCTTATCTCTTCTCCTTTTTGAAATTAACCACAAAAAAAAAAAAAAATTTAACATCAAATCTTTTCTTTCTTCCTTAATTTATTTTCTTTGTGTTTTTTGTTTTTTCATCGTCATTTGTTTGAATATATTTCTGATACATATCATTATTGTGTTTCCAGATTTACCAATATATAATTCTGATGGATTTTGGCACGGGAAGCACCTCTTCATCTTTTCCATCTTCTACCTTTGGATACACATACGATGCCTTTCTCAGTTTTAGTGGTGAGGATACCCGCAATAAATTTACAGGTCATCTATACAGTGCTTTAAATAATAAAGGCATATATACCTTCAAAGATGATGAAAAACTTCAACGAGGAACGATCATTGAGTCTGAACTTTTTAAAGCAATAAAAGAATCCAGATTTGCTGTCGTAATCATATCAAATAATTATGCTTCATCAAGCTGGTGCTTGACTGAGCTAGCAAAAATTATTGAGTGCATGAAAAAGACAGGGCTGACAGTTTTGCCTGTTTTTTACGAAGTGGATCCAAGTGATGTTCTGCATTTGAAGGGGGTTTTTGAAAAAGCCTTTGCTGAACATAGTGTTCGTTTCAAGGATAAGATAGATGAAGTGAACAACTGGAGAGATGCTTTGGTAAAAGTTGCGAATATTGCTGGATGGGATTTACGTGATGGGTAAGAATTTCTTCTGAAAACTTTTGGAGAATGATGTTAATGGTCGTAATTTATGGTTACTTGTTTGCACATTTCTTTTTATAATTTTCTAGTCGAATTGGAGAAATCTTCAATTAATTTCCCCGGTATATTAGATAGAATTATAATAAGCTCAAATAGGCAACTTTTGTCAAGTGGGTAACTTGATATCTCCAGTCATTTTAGATAGAAAAGTTTTACAATTAAAAATATACCAAGATCTAGTTCTAATTCGAGCAAATAATTCTTATTTTGCTTAAAGTATATGTTAAAAAATCATAATTTTACTTGTATTGTTTATACTACTATTTAAGCGGCTGCACCTGTTTGAAACAGATTTTTTTTTTTTTTTTTGTTCCAAAATACCTCTACACTCCTAAATTTAAGTAGAGACAGAACTAAAGGATAGTTTGATAAAAATACATATCTAACTTACACTAAAATATTACCTACAAAATAGAAATATTCTTTCACTAACTTACTTTTTATTACCTACAAAGTAACTATACGTTTATTGTTTTTTTTTTTTGAAATAGAAAATAAGTTAAACACCCCATATTTATCCAAAAACAAATCTAAATATATATATATATATATATAAACTAAAAGGACAATTCGGATTATTTTTGTTCTAAAATACCCTTACATTTCTATGTTTAAGTAGAGACAAAATTAAAAGATAATCTGGTAAAAATAAAATTCTAACTTCCGCTAAAACATTATCTAAAAACTAAGGAACTTTCTTATTGATTTTCAAATTTATTTATCTACTTAGATTTTTTTTTTTTTTTTTGCTACTACCACTAAAAAAAAAAAAACAAGCCTCATCTCACACGCAAAGCGCGTGGGACGAGGCTAGTAGGTATTAAAACTCTGGATTACTTCAAGATTTAGTATGCAGACATGGATTAGATTCAATGTCTTCAACTCAATAGTAACTTAGTAAGCATGTATAACCATTAAGGACTTTCCACCTTGAAAAATTATAGCTGACCCATGTTAATTCCATTTGTTTTTTCTATGTTCTCTTTCTTTCTTTTTCTTTTTTGTTGCCTTTTTTATTCATTCTTCATATTTTTACTATAAAATTTTAATAAGGTATCATAGTTATATTTTAAGTTTTCTAATAAAAAGAAGTCTTATTAATTCATTATGGTATTGCACGTTATATTTGCTGGAAAACCGTTTGTATATTTCATATAAAACAAGATCTACATCCATGATGCTAGAAGTCATGCTATCTTTCAATTTTAGAGTAGAGTTTGTAGTGGGTTAGCTTAATCGTTTTTCTTCCTCTTTGAAACCAAACGTACAATGTTAGTTTTAGATCCCTCATACGAACAGTATTTAACCAGTTTTTATGGCTAAGTTATTAATTTGATTAATTATGCAAGCCTTAGGTTAAATACACAATCAAACACATATCATGCACAACGGAAAAGTAAATAACAGAATGTTGATACCCATTTTGGATAAAAGAAGCCTAACAGCAAAAAAGTCTAGTAACAGGCAAAAAAGGAAAGAAAGAAAAGATTAGAAGAGCCTGCCATGGGTCGTATGGAAGAGCATGCCATGGAAGGATGGCCTTCTACAAGAAAGAAAGGAATAGGCCTCCAATGGGCCCAAAGAAAGAAAGGGAAGGAAAAAAAAGCTCAACAAGCCAGCCTAGCAGAAATTAGCAGCAGACATTAGAAAGTTCAAATGCCCATGGGCCCAAGAAAAGATGAAGTGGGGCAAGCCCAATAAGCCCACACCATTCCTCATAAGGGACAATACAAGTGAAGGGATTTAGTCTTAATAAAGAAGCAAAATGAGACAAAACTGAGTAGCAACGGTAGAAACAACATGGGAAATGAAGAAGACAAAAACGTGAAGTAATAAAACAACCATGCTATGGCCGAAGCACCATTAATTTATACCCAACCAATGCAAGGGAGGCGAGCCCTTGGTCAAAGAACTTACATAGGGTGTGGTTTGGTGGAGGGGGGAAAATAGCCTATTTACAATATCCAACCACGACCACTTTTGGGAGGTGCTCTGTGTTGGAAAATCACGTGTTTGTATCGCATCATACAAAACATACGCAGCAAAAAATTAACAGATCTACTTCATATGCAATTGATAACATGTGCTATGTAAGTTTCAGAATTTAAGAACAAGAAAGCGTACCTTGGAGCGGTGAAATTCAAAATAATCTGAATAGAAGTACTTGGGAATACTCTTAATCTTCATTCCAATTCCACTTAATTCCCAAGATGTGTGGTCTCTCAATCAGTTTCCAAGGAGAGAATAGAAGAGTGTTCAACACTCACATACAAACCATTTCATCTTTGTTTGTTCTTCATGAAACCATTCATGAAAAAGACTTATGAAAAACCTCCTCCAAATTCTATATGTTTCTCTCCTTATATATAATTGATTATCTAATTGAGCTAGTTTTTTGGGTCATTCCAATTGGGCTCTTGTGTGTGGCTTGAAATGGGACCAAAATGGACTAATAAGACACTAGCTTCAATGGGCCTTGGGCTTTTCCGTCAACTCTTGATAAGTCCAAGGTTATCATTAATTATACTCAATACCGCTATATGAATATAATTGCACTCTAGGGCTTACTTAGAAATTATATCCCAAGACTTTATTATACATATAACTCCTTTATTAAAATATTCGTAGTAATACAAAGTCATAAATGTAAACTGACACTTTGCAGATTACTACATCTTACTCCTTGAGTACCTGGTTTAATCGTTTATGTTATTCATCATATATTAATGAAATCCAATTTCATAAATATATAATTTAGTAACTACTTACTAAAGTGGTTGGGCCCAACTCTCTGAATAACTAAACCTATTAAACTTATCTCAAGAGAATATTTTATATCTCCGTTAAGAGATTATGAATTCTATTTTGAGAATATATGTTCCATCGACACTAAATGCGGCTGCCCAACATACTGAGATTTTGACCGTGACTAATAGATCTTACTCTTGATATATTAAAGCAACTTACATCTTATGATCAGGTCCATTATTCTCTCAAGATTTAGAATTGATGTAAATAGAAGTCGTGAGATTTATTATTCATTTAACAGTCGTTAAGAGAATAATAAATCTTACAGCGGTTCAGTTCAATATGTCTTAACTCTTAAAACATATCATCATATCAACTAGAAGTCTTCACTTCCATGATTAAAACAAATCATCTTAGTTGATATGTTATAGTTTTTGCAGATGAAATGCCCAATTTCATCACCTACTACGAACTAAAATTCTGAGTTTACAAAGAACTTGTGATTTATATTTTCTATGACTTTTCATATAAATCACATACTATGCATCTCATGGAATAAGATAATATCTCATTAGTTTATTTATAGATAGTCTCATACAATTAAACAATTTCACTACTTATGACATATCAATAAATTGGATTTTAGGGCGTACACCCTAACACTCTACTGGGAAGGCATCTTTGCCCACAATAGGTAGCAAACCACTGGATGCCTACTAGAGGGATAGGTAAAGGGAGACCCAAAGCTTTACTAGTCGGAAAGAGAGAGAAAGACTCACCGTAGAATCAAACAGATAAGAATTTGTTGGCCATGCCCAGGTGTAGTAGAGGCCGAACGACTAGCAGGGTAATGGGCAGCTTTGAGAAGGTGTTCACAATAAACAAAAATGGTTGGTAAGCAACAAAGGCAAAAGTGAGAAATCAAATAGGATTAACTCAGAATAAATAGGAATAATAGCAATAAATGGAATGGGGACAACGACTAAAACAAGAAATAGAGAGAAAAGACAAAGAGTGAAGTAAAGGCAAAAAGAGTGAATACAACAAAAAAGGCATGCATTAGTAGGCAATCTTTTCCCTCCCTCTCGCAGCAAACTCACTCTTTGTAATCCCAACAAAACAAAAGTAGCTATCTAGACCCATTTTTCAAAATGCACAACTTTGATGGCTTAGCCCAATAATAAGGTTTTTCAAGTTGGAGTTTAGGTTCTCTTTAATTTACTTCCTGTGAAAGACCCATCATCTACATTCTGTTGTTTTAAATATGTTAATTGTTTTCTCTTTGACTAACCTTTTTGCCATAATACATATACCTATACAATTACATACATGCGTACAAATATGTGTGTATTTATATATATACCTTTATTGTTATTTGTTGTCTATCTTTTGGGATGTTTGTCTTGTGCATAGATTGGCCCTTTTGCAAGGTCCAGCTAGAATAGGGAGCTAGACCCAACTCTCCAACCCACCCATAACAGAAAGGGCCCTAGCCTAGGAGCATAAAGAGCCCTTACACACAATGATATGATGATTTAGGAAACCTTATGAACAAACTTGTTCCAAAGGAAAAACTTAGGGGGACTAATTCCAAAAAGAACAATCCACTATCGGATAGAGATTTATAGTCAGAATATTAATTCATAGTAAACCTAACTAAAGTTAACAAACCTAGCTCTGAATCCCATGGACTTCTCTGATATGTATATGTTCGAAAATGAACCTCCAGTTCATGTTTTAGATCTCTAGTACATTTGATAGCTGAAGCTTGGATTGCAACTTGATTCCACCAGCACTATATTGTGAGTGTGATCTCTATTAGAAGCTTGAAAAAGTAGAAGGCACAAAGCCTTTCAGATCTCAAAAGGGTAGCTCTTCAAGTCTTAGAAAACATGCATTAGGGTTTTCTTTTTATACTTAGTGAATATGACTGAAACCCTAAATGTTTAATGGGCTGATGAGCTGCAAAACAATTCTGCCGATGCAAACTTTGATCGATCAAACAACAACTTTGATCGATTAAAACTACTAAAAACAAATTCCTTAAAACAACAGCTTCCTTGTTCTTGTACTCTTACTTGCAACATCTTGAGCATTGTCTAATCAAACTTATAGATACTGTGATCTATATTTGGATAAGTTTGTGTTCACAAGTTTGCCAATTTATCCTATACATATATAGAACCTAACATACAATTACAAGTGAATTAGAGAGAATGGTTATTGACTTAAATTGATCCTTTATAATTGGATTAGCTATTGGGCCAGTCCATTTGGGCTTTAGCATAAGGCTTGATATGGGACCAAAGGGAAATTAAAACACTACACCAATGACCTTTAGGTCTCATGTCAACTCCTAACAAGCCCAAGGTTACCATTTATATTTTATTCAACTATAAAAATATAATTGCACTCTATATTTTTATTAATAAAATATTTATTCCATGACTCTACTATTTAACATTTGACTTCTTCATGAAATCACCCATAGTGAAACAAAATCATAAAAGTTATTGTCACTTTGTAAGTCACTACATCTTATTTCCTTGAGTCCAAAGTTAAATCTTTCAATTATTCTTATATTTATGAAATCTAATTTCATTAAATATAAAATTTAGTAACTATCTACTAAATTGATCAAGCCAAACACTTTAAATAACCAATTCCCATCAAACCTATCTCTAGAGGATATTTTGTCTCTAAAAAGAGCTTATGGATTTCTTCTTGAGAATATTAGTTTTTTTTTTTTTTATAAGAAAATTTATATTCAAAAAACTGCTAGATGCATATTAGCACCAGCACAACAAAAGTACAAGAAAGATGAAAAAGCGAAAACATAGAAAGGCATTAATTAAAAGGAAGAAGAGAGTCACAAGATGTGAGTCCCCAAGCCCTAGTCCAATCAAAAAGGGAACCAGAAAAGAGAGCAGGCAGTTGATCCTCAGATCTATCCAAATCCTCAAACGTACGTGGGTTGCGTTCCTTCCAAATACATCACATCAAACACAACAGAACTAGGTTCCAAATATAAGATGAATGCTTCCCTAATCAATTCCACCAACTAAATAGAAAATCTGACACTGTACATGAGGGAACCCATGAAATCCCAAAAATCCTAAATACAAAACACCACAGCCGATAAGCCTTCCCAAAATGTAACAACAAATGATCCACTGTCTCACCACAGCACCGACACATAATGCACTAGTCAACGAAGTCAAAGCCCCTAAGCCTCAAGTTTTCTTTTGTGAGGATCCTATCTCATGCAGCTATCCAAAAAAAGAAAGAGACACGCCGGAGTGCCTTAACTTTCCAAATACCTTTTCATGGAAGAAGATCCATGTTACTTATGATAATATGAAAGGATAGTAAAATCCCCGGTTTTTGTCAACTTCTATCTCAAATGATCACCATCATTTATTGAAGGTAAATTGGATGCCAAGAATTGAAAGAAATTATCCACCACATTTGCCTCCTAATCATTAGGACCTCGAATGAAACGAATATCCCAAGTTCTCATATCCCCTGCTCCTTGACATATCAAAGATGATTCTACAGATGCCTCTCTGTTTAAAGCAAAATTGTACAAGACTGGAAAAGTCAAATGGAGAGGAAGATCTCCGCACCATCTGTCTGTCCAAAATTTCACTCTATTCCCCACCCCAACCTTATACTAGACATTTTTGTTAAAAACTTCCCAACCTATTCGAATACTTCTTCACAAACTACACCCATAAGCACCCTTTCCTAACTTAGAGGTCCACCCCCCCTCCCCCCATTCTTCCCCAAGTTTCAAAGCTACCACCCTTCTCCAAAGCCTATTCTCCTAAATTCCAAAACACCAAAGCCACTTTCCTAGTAACGCTTTATTGAAAGTGATCAATTTCCTAATACTCAAACCACCATTAGCAATGGGCAAACACACTTTATCCCAACCCAATAAATGTGTCTTAAAGTCACCCCACAAGAAGGCTCTTTGTAGCTTCTCAATTTTGTTTGCCACATGTGTAGGAATGGTGAATAGAGATAAAAAATAGGTGGGAAGGCTTGATAGCGTACTTTTAAGCAGTGTAAGCCTACCACCTTTTGACAAATACAATTTCTTCCACCCTACCAACTTTCGTTTAATTTTCTCTAAAATAGGGTTCCAAATAGAAGGGGATTTATGGGACGCCCCCAACGGCATTCCAAGATAAGTCATTGGCAAGGCCCTAACCTTACAACCCAAAATCTCTGCCAAAGCATGCATATTATTTACCTCCCCTATAGGAACCATCTCACTTTTAGCTACATTAACCTTCAAACTAGTCACAACCTGAAAACAAAGTAGCAGCAGTCAAACATGAAGGATTTTCTCCACCTTTGCATCACAAAACAATATAGTATCATTTACAAACAACAAATGTGAAACACATTCCCCTCTACTCCTCCTACCATCCGTCCTAAAGCCACTAAGTAAACCTGCCCCCTCCATTCTCTTCACCATCCTACTAAACACCTCCATCATAATTAAAAATAACAAGAGAGACAATGGATCTCCTTATCTCAAACCTCTAGAACTACCAAAGAAGTCAGCTGGAGACCCATTGACCAACACAGAAAACTGCACTATAGAGATACAGGTTCTAATCTAGCTACACCATTTCTCCCCAAAGCCCATTTTCTTCAACAACTTCAGAAGAGCCTCCCAGTTCATATTGTTATAAGCTTTCTCAATATCTAACTTACAAATCACCCTCGGAATCTTACTCTTCATTTTGCTATCAACACACTCATTGGCAATGAGGACTGAATCAAGGATCTGTCTACCTCCCACGAAACTATTCTGAGATTTAGATATCAATTGATCTAACACCATTTTCAATCTATTTGCCAAAACCTTGGCCAAGATTTTATATATACTCCCCACCAAACTAATAGGTCTGAAATCACGAATGTTAGAGGCAACATTCTTCTTAGGAATCAAAGCTGTAAATGTAGCATTAAGAGATTTCTCAAACTTACAGTGCTGATGGAACTCTTCAAAGACTGCCAAAACATCTCTTTCTACTACTCTCCAGCAATGATGGAAAAAAGGCCATAGAAAAGCCATCTGGACCTAGAGCTTTATCCCCCTCCATATCTCTAACCACTGATAGAATCTCATCTTTCTCAAACCTCCTCTCCAACTAGCCCCTCTCCAACTCCCTTATTTGGTCAAACTCCAGTCTTTTCACAAAAGGTCTCCACTCCTCAGACTCCTGATATAGAGTTTTATATAATTGAACTACCTGATCAGCAACTTTTGCTCCATCCTCATAAATCGCTCCATCCACTTCTAAGAAACTTAGGTGGTTATACCTTCTATGAGAATTGGCCATCTTGTGGAAGAACTTAGCATTATTATCTCCATCCTTAATACACAACATCCTCGATTTTTGTCTCCACGAGATCTCCTCTAAAGAAAGAAGATGCTCTACTTGTGATCTCACTTCATTTCTACCATCTCTGTCTGTCTTAGTGAGTCCAAGAACCCCTTCCTTAGTATCTAATAACTCTAAAGCCCCCAATTATTCTTTCTTCCTACGCCTAACATTGCCAAACTCTTCGCGATTCCATTGAATAATGTCTTCTTTCAAAGCTTTCAATTTTTTAGCTAACACATAACTAGGTGTACCCGAAAAAGAATGGCGATTCCACCATGAATCAACTCTATTAACAAACCCATCCGTCTTCAACCACATATTCTCAAACTGGAAAGGACTTTTCCCTCTCACCATACCCTCTGCCTCTAAAAGAATTGGGAAATGATCTGAAATAGTTCGTGGTAAAATCCGTTGGATCACATTTGAAAAGTGTTGCTCCCAATCATGTGACAGTAGAGCCCTGTCAATTCTAGACATGGATGGCTGGGTAGTACCACTAGACCATGTATAACTCTCTCCCTCCAGCGGCAAATCTATTAAGTTTAAATCTTCAATAAATTCAGAACAATTTTCCATAGCCGGAGTAAGCCGAGACCCACCCTTCCGTTCACTAGGAAAACGAACAACATTAAAATCCCCAACACAACACCAGGGAACATTCCAATACTACTGAATACCAACCAACTCATCCCACAAATCACCCCTTAAATTGTTATCATTTTGCCATACACCCCTGAACATGCCCAAAGAACACCATCCTCCAAACCTTTCCACTGAACCGACACCGAAAACGAGCCCACCAAAACCCATGGTTTTGAAATCCGGATCGTTCATTGTATCGTAAATAGGAGAGGTTCAAGGTTTTTTAGGTCGAACCGAGGTCGAACCGGAATTGAACCGTGATGACGTTATAATTAATTTAATAATTAATTAATATGAAATAAATATATATAAATTTAAAATCTCAATTAAAAATTAATCTAAAATGATTAATTTTATTTTTAGTAAAACTTAAATTACGCTTAAAATTTGTTGTGAAAATATTATAATTATAATTATAATTTATATCATTTCTCTTTCTAAAAAAACACTTTGCTCATATAACAATATCTTTAAAATTATCACATTAATATATTTTAACTCTTTAATGTTGGCAGGTATAATTACAAAATTTCAACCATTAAGGACTTGGCTTAGCTTCAATCCAAAAAAAAAAAAAAAAAAAGAAAGAAAGAAGAAGGTGGCTTAGCTGTAAAGCATTCCGGCTAAGTACAACTTATATGTTGTAAGTCAAATCTAATCCCATTTAAAAAAAAAAAAAAAAAAACAAAAGGTTCAATCCAACTGTCAAGTGGCTTAGCTGTAAACCATTTTGACCGTTGCTTTTAATCCAATGGCCAGTTCACACCAAACTTCAAACCCTATGTTATTGTCTTCTTTTCATTTTTGCTTTCCCCTTCTGCCTCCGCCTCTCTCTCCCTCCTTTGTCAACCTCTCTTTTTACAATTTTCAAACAAAAAGAAGTTGCGCTTTCACAATTTTCCAACAAACAAAGAAGAATCAGATGCATATGCAGAAGCCAGAAGCAGATTTGTAGTCTCTCTTCCACAGTTATCTATTCTTCTTCTTCTTCTTCTTTTCTTTTTTTTTTTTCCTGGGAAGATCTGATGTTGGGAGATTTATTTGGCAATGTTTTGTAATTTTTAAAAGGACCGTCAGACCCGTGCCCGGTTTTGAAAACCGGGCGGTTTGACTGCGGTTCTAAAGGTTCACTGCAAAATTGAAATTTTCGGTTTTGGTAGTTTAAAAAACCGGAATGATCAACGGTTTCCGGTTACTGCGGTTCGACCGGCCGGTCCGGTCCGGATTTCACAACTATGCCAAAACCTCCAACTTTTCTAAAACCCTCCTATCCCACATAATCAAGACCCCACCAGCCGTCTGATCAGCATCTAGAGCCACCCAATCCACATACATACAGCCTCATATACTGCAAACCAGCTGTCTATCTATGCCGGCAAGCTTTGTCTCTTTGAGGCATACAATATCACTCTTCCATTCACGTAACAAATTTCTCACTACAAGACATTTCTGGGGGTCATTCAAACCTCTAACATTCCATGAAATCATTTTCAGCTTCATAAAGACTTTTAAGGCCCCACAACTATCTCTACCTCACTACCAACACACTATCTCCCATCATAGTTTACCGTTGAAATTAGATTCCTCAACTCTCTTTTCCCTCTACCCGTGGAGAATGCTACTTTCTGGTTAGCAGCTTCTTTCTTCTGCTGTTGGTTAATAACCGCCATCTCCCTTTCTAGCCTTTGAAGATAAGCAATACCCAACTTTTCATGACGATGCACAAAAAGCCCAATCACTTTACTAAAGCTTGGGATTCTATTCTTCACCCAACTAGAGACATCCAACGTATTTCCAATATTCAACAACTCAGAATCATTGTGCACTTCCATTGTCAAGGCCAGCCCCGGAGGGATAATAGTAGACAACAGGTTACAATCTGCCAAACTATCCTCCTCACCCAAAACCACTTCTGAGCAAGCCACTTCCTCCACCGTCGGGACACCCAAACCAGGTAGGCCACAATTTGACTTCGGTTCCATCAACTTTAAATTGGGCTGACCCATCTCACCAACATCTATCTGCCTAGTTCCCTTATTATTCGCCCCTTGAATCAAAAGCTCACTATTCACACTCCCAACTTTATCCACACTATTGACCCCAAAATCCTCAAATCTCGCACCTGATAGTCTCTTAAGGACATCTGCCAAAAACATACCCTTCGAAAGGTGCGAATTTGCCATGTCTGACTTGCCCGGAACCACCACGAAGTCATCGGAACTGAACCTATTGGATAAACTACCATTTAAATCCATCTGAGCCACTGCGGGACTGTCGAGTTAATCCCAGCAGAGAAATTGCACTTGAACTCCATCAGAGCCACCGCAAGACCATCGGAGCTAGTCCCAACCTCCAACCCATCCACCGTGGGACTGTCGGAGCTTTTCCCATCAAGACAGCTACTATTTACCTCCATCGGCTTCGCCGTGAAACCATCAGAATTGAACCCATCCTCCATCCTAGTCACCGTTAGACTGTCAGAGCTGAACCCATCAGAACAACTACGACTAACAAGTATCGGAGGCTCTACTTGTTGCTCTAACACCGCGATAGTGGGCATCAAAGATTCGTGCTTGTCTGAAGGAATTATCGTTGGTGTCATCGAATGGGCCAGGGGAGTCTGGCTAGGCGTAGAAGAAGGCTCGCCCATTTCGTTAGTACTTGGGCCCGAGAAGCACATAACCTTTGACTGAATAGAGCCCAAGTCAGTTTGGGCCAACGTGGGACTCGGGCTTTGGCCCACAGTGGGTTTGCTTACTTCCCGTGGAACCCACTTGAAATATTTTGGTCCACCTTTGTTATAATCCCATGAAACCCTTCGTTTTCCTTTCTCACCCACCTCTACAATCAAACCTTTCCCTGTCCAGGAAGTATTCCTTAGATCACTCAACATACCATAATCAGAATCTTTTGAATTTGAATTAAACCTTAACGGAAGCCTCCATTTATTACCTACCGAGATATTCTCTCCCAGATTAATACCCACATTACTGCTCCGTGGTTTCACAGCTCCTCCGTCAGCAGCTAACGGGCAAGAACTGGCCACCGGTTTGCTACTCAGCACCATCTAATCTTTGCATGTTCTAAATCCGGCACCACCATCTTCTCCTCTCCTAACTGTGCCATCTTCCCCTTATCTGTGACACATAATTGCTCTAGCTGCATTCTATCCTCTACTTTTGCATGAGGGCCTTGCACAGCTTCAGCAAAAGTTCTCGAGTTTTGCACCTTCGAATTATACCTATGCACCTGAGGAATAAATTTTGGATGACCAAGGCCACCCACTGCATATTGGGCGGGATACAGCATCTTTCTTAGTTCAAGCCCGAAAGTCCTCCAACCATTTTTCTCTTTGCCTTCAGGGATAATAATCGACCTCTTAGACCTTCCAACTTTGAGTTCAGTCAATAGTAAGAACAGACCAAAAGAATTGGTGCTCTGTTGGAGAGTATAAGCAGTATTATCGTCCTTGAGTGTAAAAAACTGTTTGGAACTTGCCCCAACAACAATGTGTTCAACATTATCCATCAACCATTGTGCTGCAATCTTGCCCATGAAAACTGATCTCATAAAATATTTGCCCCGCTCAAAGATCCATAGCAAGAAATAACGTCCCCCTTCATTTACAACTAATTGAAAAAACTTGAATTCAATGAAAAAATTGCGAAACCCCCCATATCTAATTGGAGAAGATGAAGAGAACAGAGTATACCCCCCATATCTAATTGGAGAAGATGAAGAGAACAGAGTATCTGGCTAATCCGAGGTAGCTAGGCCTCAAATGGTCATTTTCTTTCAATTGCTTCTATTGCACTTTTTTTTTTCTCATTTCTCTTGTTCTTCCCTTCCTGTTTTTCTTGATCATTGCAATTTTGGTTCCTTCTTGAGAATATGAGTTCCCACAATACTGTATACAATTACCTAACGTACTAAGGTTTTGACAATGCAATATCTCACTCTAATATAAGAAACCAACATTTTATGTTTGAGTTCACCATCCTCTTGGAATTGAAAGTTTATGTAAATAGCAATCGTGAAATTTCTTGCTTAGATGACAATAGTTAATAGAACAATAAATCTCCCAACAGTTCAATTCAGCGTGCCTTACACACTTAAGACACACCAACATATCAATCAATAGTATACACTTTCTTGATCAAGACAAATCATTATAATTGATATGTTATAGTCTTTACAAATGAAATATCAAATTTCACCATTGACTATGAATTAGGATTTATGAATTTACATGGACTTATGATTTAGATCTTCAACATGCAAATATTATTCCAATACAAGGTCTCTTCCCATGTGAGAGGACCCTTGGGCCAAAGTCACAAAACTTTTTGTAGTATTATCTATTTATAAGACTACAATACCTATTGATTGGTAAATATGGATACATAGGCATGGAATTCTTTTCTTGGAGGACAAGGAAAGGAATAGACTTTCTTTTCATACCAAGAAAAACCAAACCAAATCAAATTAGGAATTTGAGGCAATTTCTAACATACCCGTCCTTGGATCTTGTATACAACAACCTTTAAAGTTCAGATTCTAATTAAGCTGAATACACTTTCTACCAAAAAAACAGAACAATGGAGGGAGAGAGAGAGAGAGAGAGAAGCATGTCATATTTTGGTTGGTTGGGAAGATAACCGTAGTTTTGAAATCCAATCCAAACTGGCCGATCTGATGGGGAACCTGCAGCTCAAGGTCTGGAAATCCCACCCATAAGGCTCCTCTAATTATCCAATATGACACACTGGGCTACACGCTTGGGTTTGGTTAGGAAAGAAAAACTATTGGATCTAAATACATTTCAAAGAATTAGTTCTATTAAAATTGTTTATGATACCTACCAATAAAATAATAAACTTTTTATATTGATTTTTATTATAAACAATATATTTAGCATTTATCATTATGTCTAATATACAGCTCAATTCTCCTCAAAACTAATATACTTGAAAGATTAATTGTAACTTTTTTTATACTTTATTATTTCTTTTATAAAAGATGTGAAAATATATTTGAAAACGATTCAATTTCTTTGTATCTTTAGATCAATATTGCTCATTTTTACAAATTTGTTTCATTTTCCATATTTATTTATTGAATTATTTATGATGTCATCACTCTTTGACCTTAAAAACCTTGAACTTGAACCTCTTTCTTTTTTGGTTCCTTAAACGGTTTTACTTTTAAAACATGGAAACTAACAACAATAGCCTCAATAAATATTCCATTGCGAGTGAATGAACTCTACTTATAAAATCTTCTTTAAAAAAAATCTACTTATAAAAGGCACCAGCTCTTAATCCTTCAACACTAATTACAAAAATATTTTCAACTAATTTGCAAATGAACACTTGTTACAAAACTCAATATACAACACCAATTGTAAAATTGGGAGCACAGACAGCCACAAGATGATTCTTATTCAACCGTCACAGATGCAGGTAATGTAGTTTGTAAGTTACAGAATTAATAAAAATTTGTAACATGCCTCTCTCTCTGTTTCTCTCTCACGTTTATTTGAGCGGAGTTACACAAAATTTAACTCCAAGATTTAGTTTGTAACCTCCTACTCAAAAATAAATGAATAAATAAACAAATCTGTTACCTTTCAAAAGTTCAAAGTTTAATTTGAAACTTTTGATAATATATATGCTTTAATTTGGACTATCCCTAATTTAGTAAAATTCGCCCCCTTTTTTCCCTTAATTTTTTTTCTTCATTTAAATAAATGATTAGCATAATCTCAATTAGAAACTCAATAATCTTTAAAGTGAAATTTGCCCGTATTTTTTCCTTTATTTTTACTTTTCTATTTAAATAAATTATTGGCATCATCGCCCTCATCACATACAAATTCAATTTTTTTGTAGAGAAAAATATCCTCAAGCAACGAAAGCTTAAAGAATTCCTAAAGCTGAATTAGAAAAATAGTGAAGCTACAAGCCTACACTTAATATAATATGACATGCTACAAAGAAAAGAACTAGAAATATTTACAAAAAAATTATGAATCATATTAAAACTTTTTTTTTTTTTTTGAAAACAAATCATATTAAAACTGAAATAATGCTATCTGAAGCTTTATTGAAGGCTGTTAATTTCAGATTCAAAAAGGCAATTGTTTCTTTTCAATCATTCCAAACAAAGACCACTGTGCAGATCTTTTTTCCTTTTCTTTATCTATTTTTGGGCGAGTAACCACTTCGCATTTCATTTTCACCTAATTACGACTTTTTTTTTTCTTGCCTTCCACAGTGGCACTAACTTATGTTTTCTCTAGTACTGCTTTGGTAAGCAAAGATAAAGTATTCAGGAAAATGATAAGTCCAGATGCCCAACTATGTAGTGCAAATTTTGTTTGGTCTATTTGTTTTATCTTTATTTTTCTTTCTTTCTTTCTTTCTTCCTATATTGAAATTTAGAATTCCTCTTTTTTTTTTTTTTTTTTTTTTTTTTTTTTTTTTTTTTTTTTTTTTTTTTTTTGAGAACAGAATTCCCTTTTCTATAGTAATTAAATTGAAATTTATGAAGTATTTTTTTCTGTGCCTTTTGCCTCTTTTTCTGACTCAATAAATTTTTTGTTCAATATTCCTCTTTGTAGGAGTGAGCCACTAGTTATTGAAGGGATTGTCAAGAAGATATTTGGTCAATTGAATTCTATATACTCAAATGTTCACAAGGATTGTGTTGGACTGGACTCTTGTGTGACAGAAATAAAAAATTCATATTTAGGCATTGGGTTGGAAGATGTACGTTTTATAGGAATTTGGGGAATGGGTGGAATGGGTAAAACAACCCTAGCACGAGTGCTTCATCAAAAGATTCAATGTCATTTTGATGCCAGTAGCTTTATTGGCAATGTTAGAGAAGAAAGTTGTAAAAAGGGTCTAATTTCTCTTCAAAAACAACTTCTTAATGATATCTTGAATGAAAGCAATATCCGAATATGGGATGATTGGGGAATCAATATAATAAAGGATAGATTATGTAGGAAAAAGGTTCTTATCATTCTTGATGATGTGGATCAACTTGACCAATTAAAAGCATTAGCAGGTGAGAGAGATTGGTTTGGTCCAGGGAGTAGAATCATTATAACAACCAGAGATCAAGGTCTATTGTTCACACATGAGATGACTGAAGCTGAAATATACACGGTTAATGAACTAAATGATGATGAAGCTCTAAAACTCTTTAGTAAGGAAGTCTTCAAGAAGGACTACCCTTCAGAAGATTTCAAAAATCTGTCTGAAAATGTTGTTCATTATGCTGGTGGACTTCCTCTAGCTCTCAAAGTGTTGGGTGCTAGCTTGAAGATAAGAGAACCGGTTTATTGGAAACAAATCCTAGCTAAGCTAAAAGAAGATCCTCCAGAAAAATTGAAGAATGCTTTTGCAATCAGTTATAAAGGCTTAGATTCCAAAGAGAAAAACTTGTTTTTAGATATTGCTTGTTTCTTCAAAGGGGAGAACAAAGGTTGGGTAGCAAATATACTACAAACAAGCATAGAAATAGATATTCTTATGGAAAAATCTCTCATAAACATCTCACGTTTTGGAACGTTGTGGATGCATGATACACTACAAGATTTTGGTAGGGAAATTGTTCGTAGTGAATCCCTTAATGAGCTCGGTCAACAAAGTAGGTTGTGGCTTAGTAAGGATATCTTTCGTGTACTGGAACATAATTTAGTAAGTTCACTATACCAATATTTAAGTTTTCTTATCTTATATATTTGGGCAATAGAGCTAAGTGTTTCTTATCTAACAATATGCTTATTCTCTCTCTCTCTCTCTCTCTCTCTCTCTCTCTCTCTTGTTACTAGGGAAAACAAAAAGTTGAAGGCATATTCCTTAGCTCATCTTTTTTAGAAGAAAAGGAACACTTGAATGCTGAAGTCGACTTGAATGCTAAAGTCTTCAAAAAGATGATAAACTTAAGATTGCTTCAAATCAATCATGTCCAACTTCCCGGAGGTCTAGATTATCTTTCTAATGAATTATGTTTTATGAATTGGGAAAAATATCCTTTGGAATCCTTGCCAGAAAGTTTCCATCCAAATAAACTCATTGAACTCATTATGCGTGCCAGTAGTTTAAAGCAATTGTGGAAGGGAAATAAGGTAAGATTTTCACTAATGCAACAATGTGCTTTTTTCTTAAAATTAAAATCAAAATGGTCTAATTTCCTTTATTTACTTTATATATATAAAACAGATTTCAAAGATGTTAAAACACATCGATCTCAGTGACTCCAAGGACTTGATCATGACCCCCGATGTTACAGAAGCACCAAATCTTGAGAAGCTAATTCTTAAAGGTTGTACAAGTTTGTCCAAGTTTCACACATCACTTAAAGATCATAAAAAACTTATTTTATTGAATCTGGATGATTGTCTATGTCTTGAAAGTCTTCCATACAAGATTAGCTTGGAATCTCTTGAAATTTTTTCTCTTCAAGGTTGTTTGAGGTTGAAGGAGTTTCCAGAGATTGTGGGAAATATGTCACACTTACTAGACCTTCTTTTGAATGAGACTGCTATAGAAGGACTACCATTATCAATAAAGCATTTAACTGGCCTTACTCAATTGAATCTGAGAAACTGCAAATCCCTTTTAAGTCTTCCTGATACCATTTGTTGTTTGACATCCCTAACATTGCTCACTCTATCTGGTTGCTCAAGACTTGATAGATTGCCAAAGAACTTGGGGAATCTCACGGGCTTGAGTGTGCTAGATGTGAGCGAAACTGCCATAAGAGGACTACCATCATTGGATCATTTATCTAATCTTACTTCATTGAATCTAGGAGGTTGTAAGGACCTTCTGAGTATTCCAAATTCCATTTGTAATTTAACAAATATTGAAAGACTTACTCTATCCGGCTGTTCAAAACTTGAAGATTTGCCCGAAAACATTGGGAATCTCATAGGCCTAAAGAAGCTAGAAATTATTGAAACTGCTGTAAGAGAGCTACCTTCCTCCATCTTTCTCATAAAAAATCTCCAAGTACTATGTTTTCATGGATGTGAAGAGATATTGTCTATGCGGAGTCCAAAACCTGTGCGTTTGGAATTGCCCTCCCTATCCTGTTTGCATTCTTTAGTCGAACTGGAATTAAGGGATTGCAATCTTCAAGCAGTACCTGAAGATATTGACAGCTTGCACCTCTTAGAAAACCTAAATCTAAGCGAAAATAATTTTCATCATTTTCCTAAAAGCATCATTCGGTTATCCAAGTTGAAAGATATATATATTGAGAATTGCACAGGTCTTCGATTTTTGCCACAATTTCCATCATCTACTCACAGTATCTGGGCAAATGGTTGTACCTCACTGGAATGTTTACCTTCTAAATTAAAAGAGAAAGATTGGTTTGAGCCGAATGTCTATCTTCTCAATTGCCTCAAATTGGTTGTGAGTCCATTGTCACGCTTCAGTCACCGATATTTAACAATGCTATCAAGTTACTTTCAGGTACTCTCTCTCTCTCTCTCACTCTCTCTCTATCACTCTCTCTCTCTCAAACATCATGTTTTTCTATGTTTCAGCAACTCTGTTATTATGACTACTCAGGATCAAATAGATTTGATCTTGTTTTTCCTGAAAGAAAACTCCCAAAATGGTTTAGCCATAAAAGAAAGGGGGCTACATTGACCCTACAAGTGCCTCGCAATTTTGATGAGAAATGTAGGGCAATTGGAATGTGCGCTGCTTTTGAGCATCTTCGTTCTGGCCTAGGTGGTGTGTTTGATAGTGAATCTCATGATAGAACGAGGCATTGCCTTGTTTGTTCCATTGCGTTCTATCCAAAAGGTGAACTTGACGGATCAACTGCCTTCAACGAAAAGTGCATATCATTTCCCTTTCCCAAAAATTTTGGTCAGGTTGAATCAAGACACCTTTGGCTGATTTATGTGCGCAGAGAATTCTTCGATAAGATCAAAGACCATGTATTTTCAAATGGATTGCACAAAACTGGGGAGAATGGATTTGATCTTCGAATTGAATTTCAAACAGAAGGTACAGGCTTGACGATTGTGATCTGTGGGGCCCATTTTGTATTTAATCGAGACATTGAAGATCTCACCCGAAGATTACAAACCATCAAGATGGATTCTAATTCCCATCGTTCTTATAAATTGCTACAGGCATTGAGAGCCTCTAGAGTTAAATCAAGCCGTGATGGTAACTATGATAGAGCCATACTGAAAAAACTTCGTGGAGAAAGCTCAAATGATGGGGCTGGACCTAGTGGAGAAGGTAGCTCTAATAAACTTCGTGGAGAAAGCTAGTGGAGAGAGTAGCTCTAATGGCATGACAGGCACAAAGAGGATACAGCACCCTAATAGAATGCTGCATTTGGGAAATTGGTTTGGGAATTTGTGGCGTTGATGATAACTCTGATTGTCAGGAATCTGTGATTGCAAAATATATAAATATTTTTTTATTAAAAAAAAAATAGTGATGAATCCTAGTGAAAGTGGGAGCTTTGATGAATTTGGAAGCCTAATAAACTTTTGTAAGTCGCCATCTTTCTCCATCCCATTCTTTACTATAAGCTGCTGCATCTTTCTCCATCTTACCGATCAGGCTGGTATACTTGAATTTCTTTTCCTTTTTGATCTGTGACTGGGGCCATACTGAATATGATGCAAGTTATTGGACTCTGGGTAAGGAATAACTGTCGCATTGCTAGGACACGATGAAATTAAATCCCTCTATATCCAATGGCAATTGTTCCAACCTTACAGCTACACATCCAAATCCAATTGCATGACCTACCTTAGAAAGCTCCCTTTACGCTTGTAAGTTTGAGATAATTGCTTTCACATACTTTGATTTTGATTTCCATTCCTGTATCTTTGTTTCTGAAATAACAACAATTCCTTAATCCCAAAGTTTCAAGATTGATTTTTTTTTTGCAGCTTTCCCGGTTCACACGCACCAAGTTATTACATTGAGAAATCTCAAATGAAGTGGCCCACAAGATGCTGACAAGAAGTTTCGAATGCACAATTCCACAAATATCACGAGGCCTTAAGAACCACTTAGCCAACCCTTGGGTCGAGATTGATTATGAATCCTCATGGTCAGTTGGTTATATTCTTTTGATCTTTTCCATAATAGTTTTTCATTTTAAGGAAAAAAAAATTATAGTTTCACGAATAATACTTCCAAAAATAAAAAAAGCAATGAGAGAGGGGATAAGAAACTTGATTCTCCTAATAAAAGAGAACATATAATACCACTTAGCAGGCTTTTCCACAATAATTAACTAGCCTATTACTAGTAAGTAGAAACGTCTCCATACGAAGTTTATTATTAGGGTGAGGTAAATCATTTGGTTGAAGTAATTACAACACTCATCTTATATTAATTAATAGAAGTTCATAATTTATGCCAGTATTGCGTGTATATATAATAATAATAATAATAATAATAATAATAATAATAATAATAATAATAATAATAATAATAATAATAATAATAATCTGGCAATTATGCTTATAGTTGATTTTTTTTTGTGTTTCTTAAACCAAATTAATGTTTCAGAAGAGCACATATGAACTAACGCATCGAATTAACTGGAAGACATTCTTCGTACTTTTTTTTTAATACTATTAAAAGTTACCCCATCTAGAGATGATATGTAATTGTGCAATTGTTTTCTGATCCTTTCATAAGCAGGTTGTCAATACTACATCAGAGGAACAATCCAACATAGCTATTGAAGCTTCAGTCTGGGATCTATGAGGTGCCTACTCGTACTACAAAGTTTTCTAGAAACACTTTGCTCCAGAAAAAATAAAACATACTGCCTTTTGTTGAGATGAACTGAAGTCTAAGAATCCCAGACTGAAAATCCAAAGCCAGTCTACTTCAGACCATGGCATTACATCTAGGAACTTTTACTCGTTGCATCTGTCTGGTGGAGATTACAAAGCTGATGGAGCCATACAAAACCATCATATGCTCTGTTTTAATGTGTGTGTGTGTGTGTATATATACACACACACACAGCTGACCTATTGTAAATTTGAGTTTTTGATTAATAAGAAAATTGGGAAAGTTTTCTTGCAAAATAGCATTCTCTTTTAACAGAAACTATAGCTCACTAAAGTCTGTTGTATTTAGTGGTTCTAGTTAAGCTTATACCTGCTTGTAATGCTTGTAATTGCATAAACTGAATTTTGTCAACCTTTATTACTTTTTTCAATCAAGTTACTATATTAATTATTTAGCTACTTTTAGTGATTAATCAATGACAGGTTTTTTCCCTTTTTCTTGGTAAACATTAAAGATGACATTGCAATAAATTACATGATTGATATACTCAGTAGAAAATTAATTTCAATAGAAAGAACACATCACATGACATTACATGATTGATATAGTCAGTAGAAGATTGATTTGAACAGAAATCAAGGCACGTAAAATGGGAAATTCCATCATCTGGGGTGCATAATACCATTTTATTGTAATACAAGGAAGCTTGTTTTAACTTCTTCAAAAGTCTTATTTGGTCCATTCTGTCCTCTATGCTCGTATTCGGTCCTATTTAGTCTATTCTGTCCACTAAAGTTCTATTTGGTCTAATTTGGGTCATTCAGTCTAATTCAGTCAACTTTCGTGCATTCAGTCCACATTGGCCTTATTTAGTCCACATTAGTCCTATTCTGTCCACTTAGGTCTTATTTAGTTCATTTTGTCCACTTTGCTCCTATTCGATCCATTCTGTCTACTTTGATTCTATTTGGTTCTATTCCATCCACATTGGTCCTTTTCGGTCCATTTTGTCCACTTTTATCCACTTCAATACTATTCGGGCCATTCGGTCCACCTTCGTCCTACTCAGTCATTTTGTCTACTTTGGTTTTATTCAGTCCACTTTGGTCCTATTCAGTCTAATTTGATCTCTTTCAGTCCATTCTATCTACTGCAGTCTTATTCGGTCCACTTAGTTTTAGTATGCCCACTTCGGTTCTATTTGGTCCAATTTGGTCAAGTTCTGTCCATTTTGTTCACTTCAGTCCTATTCGGTCCATTTGTTCTTTTCCGGTTCTAGTTGTGTTTTTAACGAAGAGATCTAGAATTTAAATCCCCTTTCCTATTATAATTATTGAACTATCAAAAAATAAATAAAACTATGTGTCTGTTGAGAAGCACTAAACTCTACTGCACTTGTGTTTAATATCAATTTTGCCTAAATTCTATTGCTTGATTGGAATTAGAGAAATTAGGGTTAGTTTAAGTGCTTCCTTAGGAATTTCTACTTGTCATTGGGCATACATATGTGAGTGGAATTTTAATATGAAGGAAAAAAAAAATACATGACTTGAAAATTAACATAGCATATTGAGGCCCAAATTCATAAGCTTAAACTTTTGGGTTAAGACCTTATATGTTATATTAAGGTGAAAATGGGCAAATGCCCCATTTCCCAAACTAATTAGGGAAATGCCCCTCTTTTGAAACTCGATTTTCTCAAAATTGAGTTAAAAAAAAAAAAAATCTAGAGCCCTATAGCAACGTTTTAAGGAGCCTATAGCAACGTTTTAAGGATCTATAGCAGCGTTTTGTAACTCGAGCTATGCAAGTTTTTTTTTTTTTTACCTATAATTCGATTTCATGAAGTTCGAGTTCCAAAACGCCGCTATAGGCTCCTTAAAACGTCGTTATAGAGCTTAACTCGATTTTCAGAAAATCGAGTTTCAAAAAAATGGCATTTCCTTAATTAGTTTGAAAAATAGGGCATAATGCTGTTTTGTTTGTTTTTTTTTTCTTTTTTTCTTTTTTGCGCGAAAAGGGCATTTGCCCATTTTGGCCGTTATATTAATTATTGGTGTATACCTAATAATCTCTCCGTCAAGTGTGAGTCATTGCCTATTTATAGGTTTTAAGACCTCTTTAAGGGTCATGAATAAATTAAGCTTCTTTTTGTCTATGGATTTTTTCCTTCCTCTGCATGTCATCTATGGGCGTTTTATACATCATTCATGGAATCATGTTTCAAACTCACATGCTCATCAATGGGCAATACTACAATGTTGATCTTTACCTTATGCAATGTACGCTTATTGGGCTGCAACTATCTACACCCCCATTCCTACTCCAATTGCAAAAAAGACATGCTCCTACTCCAACTATGAAAGAGATCATGATAATCTAGGCCGAACCCTACTCACCTGTATTTTTTTTAATATTACTTGTTGAGAAGATAACACATTGGAGAGAGGTCATTTGAGGAAATAATATATAACATTTGAACCAATGTAATATATTTAGCTCTCAATTGGCCCCTCTCTAAGGTGTTAACTTTCCAACAATTTTGATTTAGTTAGGATTTACAAGGATAAAATTAGTTATGTGTAATCACTAAAAAGTTAAAAAGAAATGCAAAATGGCTTATTATAATGACACAAATTAAAGA
This sequence comes from Castanopsis chinensis, assembly GCA_032878915.1. Taxonomy (NCBI): domain Eukaryota; kingdom Viridiplantae; phylum Streptophyta; class Magnoliopsida; order Fagales; family Fagaceae; genus Castanopsis; species Castanopsis chinensis. The sequence goes on along the minus strand of JAVQMG010000052.1, from coordinate 757,977 downwards.
ATAGCAATTTTTAACGAATGTATAGTTAACAAAAACAACAACAATAATTAAGTTTTAATCTAAAAAAAAAAAAAAATTGTTCCGTCAAAAAAAAAAATCTCAAAATTTTTGGGTAGCTTATGATTTCACACCATCCTCTTAAAATTGGCTAAATCTTTTTTTTTTTTTTTTTTAGAAACACACACACACACATATATATATAGGGGAAGGAGGATGAGATAAGGAAATACACTCATACGCCAAGGCTAAATCTTAAATATTTTTTTTTCCATCATTATATTTCAATATATGAATAGTTAATAAATAGACTAACTACTAAAATCAAGGAAACTAGTCACTAACCCATGCGATGCACGAAAAAGCTACTGAAAATGAGATCAACTCTAAAATTAGAATCATTTTGCAAGTTAGACTACAAAATTAGGTAAAAGAATTAATTTCATGTTACAGTCTAGTTTTTTATTGGTAGCAGAATCACTTGCATGATTGAATTTGGTCTCAATGGATTAAGTGCAAATCCTTCATCTATACATTCAAGTATTAGGACAAATGATTTGTTTTTGATAGGTAAAAATTAAGATAAAAAACAATTACACATATACACAGAACCAAAAAAAAAAAAAAAAAATTGTTTACCAAAGAACCTCAAATATGTAAAATTTTCCGAAAAGATACATCACATATTAATGCATAAACACGTCTACATAACTTTTGAATAATCCAAGTGCAACAACATTAGAAGCAATCTTTAGGCTTCTTCACTATTTCTAGTGGCTCCTAAACAATGTCATATTTACTTCTCAATTCTATTCATCATTCTACAATATAAAAGTCACAATCAACACGTATGCATCTCATAAAATCCATAAGCAAGTTTTTGTTTTTAGTTTTTTAATTTTCCTTCACCCTTCTCAGTTTGACTAAAGAGAAACCAAAGTGAATAAAAAAAAGTTTATAATTTAAAGCTGAAAAGTTAAAGTTTACTTCTTTATGGTGTTTCACATAGAGTAGATACAAAACCATGTCTTTTTTTATAAGAGTTCAAGTTAATTTCAAAACACAAATAGGTCCAATTCAATATGATGTAGCAAGAACCTTTGAGAATGAAACTACAACATACTTCAAATAATGATGAAATTGCTCATTTCCGTAATCTAACTCTCTTCCCTACAAAAAAGAGGACTCTTAATGTTGAAAGAATTTCCTCTTCTTTCAGTGGGTAAAATAGTAAGATCAAAAGTATTATGTGTAACAAATATTATCATATTAAAGTGAAAATAAATTGGTTAAGTAGAGATATTTAGTTGAGCACAGATGTATCTACATCTTCTGCATCATCAAGAATCAATACAGCATTTTCTTGGCCAAGCAAGATATCAAGACCCTTTTGATGTTATTGAGTGCCATGCTTACATGAAATCACTTTAGCAAAAGTATTCTCTTAGAGGATCAAGTAGCTTAGCCATTTACAATGCATAGTGCCAATAGGCGATCACTCATTATATAAATGTACATCTCAAACATTTCACTTTCTTCTTTTAAAAATGTGTGAATAAAGGGCCTTAACTTCGTTAAAAGAAGAGGAAGTTCATTAAATTTTTTTATGTTCATTAATTCTAGACTTTTTCCATGTCTTTGAAAGTTTTACCTACCTTTGGTTAGAAATCTGAACATTCTATTGACAAATTGAAAGCACTCAAATAAAACTCCCATCAACAGATTCAGAACCTAACGGTAATCATTCATGTTGACCTCTAAAAGTTCTACAACATGACAAGTTACAATGGTATATAGCCAAGCTTATTAGAGATGATCATACAGACAAAGATGGAATGTCACCATGATACCTGAAGACAAAGATATACAAAATGCTAAGCACACTGCCAAAGTACAATAAAATATAAAGGTAATAGAAGCATCATGTTTGGGGGGGGGGGGGGGGAGGAATAAAAATTAGCCTAAATAATATAAAAAATAGGTCAAACAACACCAAATGAATAAAATCTTCAAAAAATAAAAAATAAAAAACAAAAATAAAAAATAAATACCCCAAATAATTCATATTCATAAGTAGTTCAACTCATGTCTTAAAAATATTCTTTAATTTCATTTTTCCTTAAAAAAAAATAATATCATCATTTCATACTCTCTTTCACTTTATTACTCTCATCTTAATATTCTTAGTTCTCACTTTATCTCTCATTAATTACTTTGCGCTTTTTAATTTTGTTAGTAAAAGGAATAGTGAATAAGCAGTGACAGTGTCTTCCATTGTGCAGAGAAGGATAACCAAAATACTCCACCAAATAATCTAATCTCAAAGAAGGTTACCTCATGAATGTAACCCAATGCCACACCAAATTTGGCCAGCAACCTTTGCCCACAAAATGTACATGTTGTCATCTTGCAATTCTTGAAATCTTCAAACTTCAAACTGGTCATCCAAATATCTCTTTTTACTTACCAATGAAACCCATCATCAAAATTTATCTTTACCTACCAAAAACAACATCATTCAAAGTACCTTCATTCTCTTCCATTAATATAACAGTTCCTCATGCGAAGAGCCATCCCAAAGAAGAAATCATACAGATTAAAGAGGAAATTCAAAGTCCATAGTTCACCCGGATTAATCCAACATCATTCAAAGCAAAAACCTTCCTCTAATAGAGGGAAAAAGGAAAACAAAAAGTCGACAATGAAACAAAATTGATGAAAATCTTCAATTGGGTAGTCAAAATTCTATAAGGAGTGAAGCAGAAAATTTGAACCACAAATGAGAAGGAAAACAGCCTCAACTTAAAACACAAAATTCCTATATCAAAACCAATACACCCACAATACCCAAACCTAAATCACATTTAGCACTCAATAAAGGGACAAGAAAAAAACTTTGCTTGCAGCGGTTCCAACCATCTGATGGTGGCAGTAGACTAGTGGTGATAGCCTTCTAAACTCTCTCCGCGCCCTTACGAAGTCTCAGGAAAAAGCACAATACGGTAGCGTGACAGTGTAAACATCAAAGGGAAGGAAAAAGAAATTGAGCCACCCAAATTACACAAACAAACTCTCACTTAGAAGGAGAAGAAGATTAAGAAAGAAAATCCCAAATATTACAACTGAAAGGGGAAAATGCAAGAAATTATTTTTACCTGTAGTGGTTTTGCCGGCTGACCGGTGGTGGCAGGCTAGTGAAGGCAGGACTTTGTTCTTTATCTTTGCCGGCTGGAGAAGGTGGAGTCGTTGAGTTGTGGGAGAGGAGGACCGATGGTGGTCTAGGTTTTGGTTTTAGAATTTTATCAGGGAAGATTTCAGAATTTTATCAGGGAAGAGTATTTGGTTTGAGAAAGGGGAGTATATATATTTAATAAAAAAAATAAATCAAATTTAAAAATTTAAAAAAAAAATGTTGACGTGAAAAATTGTGGAGCCTTCAGTTTTATATATACTAGCCTCTGAGCACGCGCTCACGAGCGTGCTCAGAGGCTCTTCTATTTTTTAGGGTAAGGATTAATTTAGAACATTTATTATAATTTGAGAGTACTACATTTTCCAATCACAAAAAAAAAACCTAGGAGTGTGATGAAAAACATAATTTGCATATATTATAATTTCAAAAAATTATAATTTCTCCAAGATTTCATCAATCACCACAGAATGCTGAACACGCCTATAAAAAAAAAACCAAACATATCAAGCCACACACATAAAGAAAAACGTAAACCAAAAGGAAATAATTATTTGTTCTACCAAAAAAGATAATAATAATAATTATTTACAAAGGTAATAGTTTATCCCAAAAAAACCACCAAAGTAATAAGTATTTAGAATGTAAGAACTATGAACAACCTCAACCAAACATAAAGAACAAAATAAAAATAAAGTACCGAATATATAATACTCATTATATTGCATTACAAAAGATAAAATTGAATGGTACACAAATATTTTTGTTTTTTGCTGAGTAATGGTACATGAATAAGAAGTGAGACCTGCACCTTCAAAGTTCAAACCATTCGCCAGTACTCACTGCCCGGTATTGCTAGTTTTCTTTAGTTTCGATGTCAGTGTTGCTACTCAAACTACTGCCGCTAGTCAATCCCTTTGTCTCCTAATCGTACTTGGAACACCACAACGATGTGGTGATTTGGTGTTGCATGCAGGCCACTGGTAAAGCTGAGATACTTCATATTCATTTCTGAATGGGTTTTAAATTTGGGCATCCTGCATCTAATTCTGCTGTGAATGTAGAACTTTCAGAAAACCAAAAGCAATCCTAATCAAGGAAAAATAGAAATTATCAAAGAGAGGATACACATTACGTGTAAATATTAGTGTAAAATTTAAATATTACTTAAATTTATTGAAAATACATACCTCCTGTCCTGAGCAATACTCCTCTTCACGCTTCAAAGTTTTCTACAATTGTCAAAATCGAAAGTGAATTTAATATGGAAAATAGATAATAAGCGTTGTGTTTTTGGTAACTGCTTTGTTGTGGTTGATTTATCAGATTGTCCTTTACATGAATTAAGCAATTTGAAAATCAATAGGAAAGTAATCCTATTTTGTAGGCAATATTTTAGTGTAACTTAGACATGTATTTTACCAAACTATCCTTTAGTTTTGTCTCTACTTAAGCTTAGGGATGTAGGGGTATTTTGGAACAAAAATAAAAAACAATAAATTTATAGTTACTTTGAAGAAGTGAGTTAGTGAAAGAGTGTTCCTATTCTGTAGGCAATATTTTAGTGCAAGTTAGACATGTATTTTTACCAAACTATCTTTTAGTTTTGTCTCTACTTGAACCTAGGGGTGTAGGGGTATGTTAGAACAAAAAAAAAAAATCCAGTCCAAACAGGTGCAGCCGCTTAAATAATAGTATAGATATATAGATTAGTCCTAATCCTTTTGCGAAGTTTATCCACATAGATATCCGAAGGTATAATCCAATAACAAATCAGTCGAGTTGAACTTGCAATGAGAAAATTATTACTTGTGGCGGCAGCCGGCTTGACCCAATTTCCTGTCTTTGGATCACTGATAATATATAGGATAAGACAAGGTGGGTTTATGTTTTTATTTGGCCAACTAGTGTGAACTGAGTGATACTAATGATTAAGAATGCTCATGAAAATATGGTTGTTTTCCTTGTCAAAGGACACTTAATTATTGTATGATTCTTGAATGTAACATCAGAGATGATGAGAATTATAAAATTCTGGCCTCCATCTCACTTTTTTATATTCCACTTTATATTTTATCAATTTTAAATTACACTACAACAAAAGTGGGCTATGGTGACGAAATCTAGTGAGGATAAACAATTTCGTCACCAAATGATAACATTTAGTGAGGAAAAGAAGAATTCGTCACCAAATATTATAAAAATTTTAAAATTGGTGACAAAATCAATATTTCGTCACCAAAGATGTATCAATTGGTGACGAAATTAATAATTCATCACCAAAGATATACAAATTGGTGATGAAATATTTATTTCGTCACTATAGGTCATGAAAAAAAGGCAAACCTAGAGTGACGAAATATTTGCGTCACCAAAGACTTACCAAAGGTGACAAAATTCTAAATTCGTCACTCAATATTAGGATGTAGGTGTTTTTGGTGGCAAAATAAATTTTTGTCACCTATTGTTTAACCAAAGACTAACTGGAGGTGACAAAATTTCATATTCATCGTCCAATATTAGGATGGAGGTGTTTTTGGTGACGAAACAAGTGTTCGTCACCTATTATTTACAAATAATTATGGATGACCATGGGCAGGGTATACTCATATATACCCAACCCAATTAATTTATCTATGGATATCCGATTACCTTACTCAATTGGTATCCATACCCAATTGTTATCCATAGATATCAATACCCAACCCAATGCCAACTTTTATAAAATCACCAAATATGCTCAAAAACCACTAAAATGACCAATATATCCTCAAAATCTCTAAAATAAGCAAAATACCTATGAAACCTTTAAAATGACCAAAATACTCGTACAATCTCTAAAATCACCAATTATGCTATAAAAAAAACCACTAAAATGACCAAACTATCCCCGAAATCACTAAATATGCTCAAAAATCAATAAAAATTACCAAAACATCCCCTAAACCTAATAAATGACTTAACCCTCAAATCCTAACAAATGACCAAAGTACACACGAAACCTAAAAAATGACCAAAATACCCCAAAACCAAAAATTACCAAAATATCCCCTAAACCTAAATTACATCCGATTGATATGAAAATTGGCATGCATGTTAACAACATATAAAAAATGTAACCCAACGATTGGATTATCAAATTATGAATTCAGTATTAATTTATTGGGTGGTGTACCATTTTTTTGAGTTATATCAAGTGTAACTTGAACCCAACCATGTATTTCTTAATTCGATGTAAATTTTCACAAATCTACCATTAGATTACATTATCTTCATATATTTTTCATAATTACAAAATTTTAAGGTGATCAAAGATTAATAGCGATACCATCAATCAATTGTCCATATTCAATTTTTAGTAGTTTAAAATAATGCTTAAAATATGATTTTATAGATCAAATGGTAAATTACATTCGATTGACATGAAAACTGGCATGCATGTTAAGAACATATAGAAAAGATAATCCAACGGCTGGATTTTCAAATTATGAATTTAGTAATAAGTTATTGGCTGGTGTACCATTTTTTTGAATTATATCTGGTGTAACTTGAACCGAATCCTCTATTTCTTAATTCGATGTGAATTTTCACAAATCCACCGTTAGATTATATTATCTTCATATATTTTTCATAATTACAAAATTTCAAATTGATCAAAGATTAATAGCCATGTCATCAATCAATTGTCTAGATTCAAGTTTTAGTAATTAAAATAATACATAAAATATGAGTTTATAGATCAAATGGTAAATTATATTCGATTGACATGAAAGTTTGTATGCATGTTAAGAACATATAGAAAATGTAATCCAACTATTGGATTTTCAAATTATGAATTCAATAATAATTTATTGGGTGGTGTACCATTTTTTTGAGTTATATAAAGTGTAACTTGAACCCAACCCTGTATTTCTTAATTCGATGTGAATTTTCAAAAATCTACCGTTAGATTTTATTATCTTCATATATTTTTCATGATTACAAAATTTCAAGGTGATCAAAGATTAATGGTCATGTCATCAATCAATTGTTTATATTCACTTTTTAGTAGTTTAAAATAATGCATAAAATATGATTTTTAGATCAAATGGTAAATTACATTTGATTGACATGAAAATTAGCATGCATATTAAGAACATATGGAAAATGTAATCTAACAGTTGGATTTTCAAAATATGAATTTAGTAATAAGTTATTGGCTGGTGTACCATTTTTTTTATTTATATCAGGTGTAACTTGAACCGAATCCTCTATTTCTTAATTCGATGTGAATTTTTACAAATCTACCGTTAGATTATATTATCTTCATATATTTTTCATGATTACAAAATTTCAAGGTGATCAAAGATTAATGGTCATGTCATCAATCAATTGTTTATATTCACTTTTTAGTAGTTTAAAATAATGCATAAAATATGATTTTTAGATCAAATGGTAAATTACATTTGATTGACATGAAAATTGGCATGCATATTAAGAACATATGGAAAATGTAATCCAACAGTTGGATTTTCAAAATATGAATTTAGTAATAAGTTATTGGCTGGTATACCATTTTTTTTTTATTTATATCAGGTGTAACTTGAACCGAATCCTCTATTTCTTAATTCGATGTGAATTTTTACAAATCTACCGTTAGATTATATTATCTTCATATATTTTTCATTATTACAAAATTTCAAAGTGATCAAAGATTAATAGCCATGCCATCAATCAGTTGTCTAGATTCAAGTTTTAGTAATTAAAATAATACATAAAATATGAGTTTATGGATCAAATGGTAAATTATATTCGATTGACATGAAAGTTTGCATGCATGTTAAGAACATATAGAAAATGTAATCCAACGGTTGGATTTTCAAACTATGAATTTAGTAATAAGTTATTGCGTGGTGTAACAGTTTTTTGAGTTATATCAGATGTAACTTTAACCCAACCTTGTATTTCTTAATTCGATGTGAATTTTCATAAATTTACCGTTAAATTACATTATATTCATATATTTTTAATTATTACATAATTTCAAGGTGATCAAAGATTAATAGTTTCGTCATCAATCAATTGTCTAGATTCAAGTTTCAGTAGTTGAAAATAATGCATAAAATATGATTTTATAGATCAAATGGTAAATTACATCCGATTGACATGAAAATTGGCATGTATGTTATGAACATATAGAAAATGTAATCCAACGGTTGAATTTTCAAATTATGAATTCAGTAATAATTTATTGGGTGGTGTACCATTTTTTGAGTTACATCAGGTGTAACTTGAACCCAACCCTGTATTTCTTAATTCGATGTGCATTTTCAAAAATCTACCGTTAGATTTTATTATCTTCATATATTTTTCATGATTACAAAATTTCAAGGTGATCAAAGATTAATGGCCGTGCCATTAATCAATTGTTTATATTCAATTTTTAGTAGTTTAAAATAATGCTTAAAATATGATTTTTAGATCAAATGGTAAATTATATTCGATTGACATGAAAATTGGCATGCATGTTATGAACATATAGAAAATGTAATCCAACGGTTGGATTTTCAAATTATGAATTCAGTAATAATTTATTGGGTGGTGTACCATTTTTTGAGTTACATCAAGTGTAACTTGAATTCAACTCTGTATTTCTTAATTCGATGTGAATTTTTACAAATCTACCGTTAGATTTTATTATCTTCATATATCTTTCATGATTACAAAATTTCAAGGTGATCAAAGATTAATGGTCATGCCATTAATCAATTGTTTATATTCAATTTTTAGTAGTTTAAAATAATGCATAAAATATGATTTTTAGATCAAATGGTAAATTACATCCGATTAACATGAAAATTGGCGTGCATATTAAGAACATATAGAAAATGTAATTCAACGGTTGGATTTTCAAAATATGAATTTAGTAATAAGTTATTGGCTGGTATACCATTTTTTTGAATTATATCAAGTGTAACTTGAACCGAATCCTCTATTTCTTAATTCGATGTGAATTTTCATAAATCTACCGTTAGATTATATTATCTTCATATATTTTTTATGATTACAAAATTTCAAAGTGATCAAAGATTAATAGCCATGTTATCAATCAATTGTCTAGATTCAAGTTTTAGTAATTAAAATAATACATAAAATATGAGTTTATAGATCAAATGGTAAATTATATTCGATTGACATGAAAGTTTGCATGCATGTTAAGAACATGTAGAAAATGTAATCCAACGGTTGGATTTTCAAATTATGAATTCAGTAATAATTTATTGGGTGGTGTACCATTTTTTGAGTTACATCAGGTGTAACTTGAACCCAACCCTGTATTTCTTAATTCGATGTGCATTTTCAAAAATCTACCGTTAAATTTTATTATCTTCATATATTTTTCATGATTACAAAATTTCAAGGTGATCAAAGATTAATGGTCGTGCCATTAATCAATTTTTTATATTCAATTTTTAGTAGTTTAAAATAATGCATAAAATATGATTTTTAGATCAAATAGTAAATTATATTCGATTGACATGAAAATTGGCATGCATGTTATGAACATATAGAAAATGTAATCCAACGGTTGGATTTTCAAATTATGAATTCAGTAATAATTTATTGGGTGGTGTACCATTTTTTGAGTTACATCAAGTGTAACTTGAATTCAACTCTGTATTTCTTAATTCGATGTGAATTTTTACAAATCTACCGTTAGATTTTACTATCTTCATATATCTTTCATGATTACAAAATTTCAAGGTGATCAAAGATTAATGGTCATGCCATTAATCAATTGTTTATATTCAATTTTTAGTAGTTTAAAATAATGCATAAAATATGATTTTTAGATCAAATGGTAAATTACATCCGATTAACATGAAAATTGGCATGCATATTAAGAACATATAGAAAATGTAATTCAAAGGTTGGATTTTCAAAATATGAATTTAGTAATAAGTTATTGGCTGGTATACCATTTTTTTGAATTATATCAAGTGTAACTTGAACCGAATCCTCTATTTCTTAATTCGATGTGAATTTTCATAAATCTACCGTTAGATTATATTATCTTCATATATTTTTTATGATTACAAAATTTCAAAGTGATCAAAGATTAATAGCCATGTCATCAATCAATTGTCTAGATTCAAGTTTTAGTAATTAAAATAATACATAAAATATGAGTTTATAGATCAAATGGTAAATTATATTCGATTGACATGAAAGTTTGCATGCATGTTAAGAACATGTAGAAAATGTAATCCAACGGTTGGATTTTCAAATTATGAATTCAGTAATAATTTATTGGGTGGTGTACCAATTTTTTGAATTACATGATGTGTAACTTGAACCCAACCATATATTTCTTAAATCAATGTGAATTTTCATAAATCTACCGTTAGATTACATTATCTTCATATATTTTTCATGATTACAAAATTTCAAGGTGATCAAAGATTAATAGCCATGCCATCAATCAATTGTTTATATTCAATTTTTAGTAGTTTAAAATAATGTATAAAATATGATTTTATAGATCAAATGGTAAATTATATTCGATTGACATGAAAGTTTGCATGCATGTTAAGAACATGTAGAAAATGTAATCCAACGGTTGGATTTTCAAATTATGAATTCAGTAATAATTTATTGGGTGGTGTACCAGTTTTTTGAATTAAATCTGATGTAACTTGAATCCAACTTTGTATTTCTTAATTCGATGTGAATTTTCACAAATCTATCGCTAGATATCATTATCTTCTTATATTTTTTATTCTTACAAAATTTCAAGGGTAGTTAATGTAGTGGAGAATCTCTAAGTGATTAATAAAAAAGATTTGAGATTTATGCTCTAGGACCCTAAAGAAGAGTGACTTGGAGTGGACAATCACAAATGTTTAATTTTAATCATAAAAATAAAAATAATTTATTATATATATAATGAATTATTTAAGGCGTAAATAAACTTTTGGTCCCTACATTTTGGGCCATTTCTCATTTTGGTCCCTAAACTGATTTTGCTCCTAGGTGGATTGTAGGTATAAGTTCCACGTGACTTGCATGAAATATATCTTCAAGGCTATAATAATGAGTAATGATAATCATCAGCCTAGGAAATCCCAAAATAAGTAACAAATAAACTTGGCTAAAAGAATTTATATATATATATATATATATATATATGCGGCACCTAGACTAAGTTAAGAGTTAAAAGGTTTACGTGAATAAAAAAAATCAAATATATAAGCACCTAGACTAAGTTAAGAGTTAAAGGTTTACGTGAATAAAAGAATATCAAATATATATATATATATAACCATGTATATATATTAGCCTATCATAATAACCATGTGGCCTGACAAACTATAATGATAGCTGATGTGTCGAAGTATGGTGCAACTTAATTCAATTATGTGGCTCTCATTGATTCCATATTAAAAACTTCAAAGAAAAAATAAAGGTGTGGCTCACATTGATTTGTTGTGCATAAAAGTAGCACTAGCAGATTAGCCAAGCAGTGAAGCACGTAATTTGCAATCTAAAGGTAGAGGTTCAGTAACTTCAGTTTGTAAACAGCGCGTAGTTAATTTTTTTGATTTCCTTTTTGCGCCATGCCCAAATTTCAGGCGGGTTCTAAATTTTTCAGATTTTTTATTTATTATTTTATATTAAATAAAATTTATATACATTATTTTAGGTGCTGTTTTTTAAGTTAGTCTTTTTAAATTTTTTTTATGTGGCTGCACAATTTTAAAAATATACTTTTTCCCTTAAGAAAAAAAATCACGTGGCAAAATCTTAGAGGAAGAGCCTGAAAAACCTAAATGCTGTACCACTCTTGCTCATTTTTATATGGGTAAACAAAATACCGTTACTCTTTCTCCTCTCATAGACAGACCCACGCCTCTCAGCCTCTCAAAAAGACTGGTAAGCTCTCTCTCTCATCAATCCTATCTCTCTCATCACTCTTCTCTCTCTCTCTCATGTTAAACTTGGTGACTTTGTGGATTATTTTTTCTTCTTTCAGGATTAGCAGGATATTGATTTTGGGATTAGAGAGGGTGATGATTGTAGGACATAGATTTTGGGTTTGAAGAAGGTAATAGAGTCTTTCCTTATTGATTATATGGAAATTTTAAAGTCATTGTTTTTGAAAATTTTATGGTCAGAGTATTTCAATTTTGTTTAGGGTTCTAACAAATAAGCTAAATCTGTGCACTATTTTTTTGGCAATCTGCTAGTGTTAATGGAAATTCAAGTTTGCATATCAAAAATTAAAATAAAATAATGGAAATTCATGTTAGTTCCTTAGATGTCTTGCTTCCTTAGTTATCCTAAATAATTTCGTATGATGAAATCTTATAAACAATAAAAATCTTGTATGATTGAAATAAAGGGTTTTAACCTGTAATTTATATGCATATCAGATTGATCGCATTGCTCGTGTTGCATTTGAGACTACTTGGAAGCGAAGTGGTAAAGTTTGTTCTGTTGACAAAGCCAATGTGTTGGAGGTACTTTTGTGGTTTCTTGGCTTGTTATGCAATTCTTGTCAAAGTTGTAAAAAAGATTTTCTATCATAATTTATGGTGTAGACTTATCATATAACAGATGAGCATGGCCCCCTTGTAAAAAGACTCAAGCAATAGTGTCAGAAAAAAAAAAATCATTTGTTCTCATATACTGTGGGGTTGTAAGTTTTTATTTTAATAAGTAACCTTAAGTGTCCTATCACCTGTGGTAGTTGTGTGAGGGAATTTTAGCTAACTGTGCACCGGGAGGACTTTACCTATTGCATAAGAGATGAATTGTATATCAGAGTTCTTGGTCTTTTTTATTTTGGTTGAATCAGAGGTCTTGGTCTTGGTCTTATTTGGTCATTGTGTCAAGCAATGAGATGGAAAAGAAGGTTATTTTTGTTGTGACCTTGCAAACCATTTCAAAATTAATAAAAAGCAAGCTGAACTCAAATACACTTCCTGTGTAATGGAAACTAAAGTCAAGTACAATTTCTAGCGTACCTGAGTTGTGATGCTTCTCATATTAATAAAATTTTTACTTATCCAAAGAAAATTCATAAAAAGGAATCTCATGGAATGGCAATGAATGACAATTTAAATAGTTTTTGATAATTCAATAGCAATTGTTAAATAGGAAAGAAGAATATGCAGCAGATGTATAAGATAGATGTGAGTGTGAGTATAGGTGCTTCCACATTTTCCTTGCTTAGTTCTTAATTAGCGGGACCCATATATGCTTGCTTTTGGACTCAGTCAAATTCTAGAGGGAGTGTCTACTTTATGGCATTTTTGCAAAATTGGTGAATTCAGGATATATATGTCCTTGCTCAATTCTTATTTAGTGGGGACCCATGCTTGCTTTGGACTCAGTCAAATTCTAGAGAGTTTCTACTTCTTCATAATGTTTTTGCAAAATTGGTAAATTCGGGATATTTTTGAATTTCATCCTCATTCGTTTTTAGGTTAATATATACTCAATGCCCAATCTGTAGCCACCATTTAACTTGGATAAATATTTACAAAAAGGAAAGAATATATAAGAATATACACACACATTACTTTATACTTTATGTTGTATTTTATAGTGTATTGTTGATGCTGTCACTAAGCATATTGAATTCAAGGAATGATATTTTCTTTATACATACCTCACTTTGCAGGATCAATTTGATATACAAGGAGAATATGTATTTGTGAACAAATCTCTAAATACAAAGTGTGGTAGATTATTGAGCAGCCACTACAACAAGTTGTTTGCAAAATATAAAAAACTTGTGAAGGATGAAGGAAGCACATATGCAAGAAACCACCCACCAAAAAATGTCACGTGAGAAAAATGGATTGAATTAATTTATGGAAAGTGGAGTGATGAAGATTGGCTGGTAATTAATACTTTGAAAATTTTAATTACAAGTAAAGTATGTTCTCATCTTTCACCTAGATAATTCCTACCTATATATGCATTGGATCAATGTTTTATGTAGATCTTATTATGGTATCATGTCTATTAGATTATTCGTTCTATTAAATTTGTTTGATTAATATTTATTTGGAAGGTGGAGTTGATTTATATTGCAATATATATATATATATATATATATAAAACTTAAGTCAAAACTATAATATTTTCTTGGTTTTTATTCTTTATAGAAAGTCTCAGCAAGAAATGCTAGAAACAGAAATAAAGAGAGAACGGTTGACAAACACATTCATAGATGTGGAAACAAATCGCTTGCAGTTAGGGTGGATGAGGCGGTGTGTTATTTCAATTTTTCAAAAGCTTAGTATATTACTTGTTGTAATTAATTAACTTGTCTTCTAACATTGAAAAGCATATAATCAGAGACGGAAAAATGGAGGTCATATTCCTAAGCTGGCACAAGTCTACTATGATACCCACTTCAATTCAAAGACAAAACAGTGGGTACACCCTGATTGCGAACATACATATGTATGTATATTAGTACATGTCTTGAGTTTGCAAAACTAGAATATATGTATCTTTATTCTATATATGTTTGCAAAATTAGAACATATATATTTCTGATACTTTCTTTTATTTGAAATGACAGCAAGAGATGTTGAGAGCGCAAGATGAGCATTGTAGTACTCCTGAAGCACAGCGTTTAACCGAAGAGGAGATATCTATGATGGTTCTTAAGCCGAGGTCTGGCTATATAAAGGGACTTGGCATGAGGCCTTCCTCATCTCTTAGGACTCTTGCTTCATCTTCCTCAACTCAATATACTCAACAACTCGAGGGTCGAGTAGAAGAGCTCCAAGATGCAAACTACAAGCTGGAGGGTCAAGTAGAAGAGCTCCAGGATGCAAACTTTAGGTTGGAAGAGAAGATGGATTGCATCATACAATATTTGAGGAGCAAGGGTGACAGTGACATTTGTGGCAATGGGGGGAGCTCATCTACTAATTAGAACACATCTTGGTTAGTATTTTCTTTGCCTACTTAAGAGCATTAGTATTGAGGCTTGTATATGGTATATGTTGCTATATTTTAGCATAAAAACACAAAAACAAGTATTACCCGGTCTTTCAATTGTAAACATTTTTACAACTGAGAGACCGGGTAATACTTGTTTGTGGTGGTAGTTAGATTTTTTTTTTTTTATTAGTGGTGGTGGGTTTTGTGTTAATAATGGTGGCTGGATTTTTTGTTTATTGTGTGGTTGGGGTTTTGTGTTTATGATGGTGGCTGCGTTTTTTTGTTTAATGTTGGTGTTGGGTTATTTGTTTATTGTGATGGCTGAGTTTTTCTGTTTTTATTTTTTTGTTTATGGTAGTAACTATGATTTTGTGTTAATGGTGGTGACTGTGTTTTTTGTTTAATGGTGGTGATGGATTTTTTGTTTATAGTGGTGACTGAGTTTTTTGTTTAATGTTGGTGATGAGTTTTTGTTTATTACGATGGTTGTGTTTTCTATTTATAGTAGTAACTAAGTTTTTGTGTTAATGGTAGTAGCTGTGTTTTTTGTTTAATGATGGTGAGTTTTTTTGTTTATGGTAGTAGTTGAGTATTTGTGTTAATGGTGGTAACTGTGCTTTTTGTTTAATGGTGATAGTTGGGTTTTTTGTTTATGATAGTAGCTGAGTTTTGTGTTAATGGTGGTAACTGTGTCTTTTGTTTAATAGTGGTGGTGGGTTTTTTGTTTGTGGTGGTGGTTAAGTTTTTTTGTTTATTATGATGGTTGAGTTTTTTGTTTATGGTAGTGGCTGGGTTTTTGTGTTAACGGTGGTGGCTATGGTTTTTGTTTAATGGTGGTGACTGTGTTTTTTGTTTATGGTGGTGGCTGTGGTTTTTGTTTATGGTGGTGGCTAGTTTTTTATTTTTATTTTTATATTTATATAGTGTTGGCTAGATTTTTTATTCGTTGTGGTGGGTGGGTTTGTGTTTATGATGGTGGCTGAGTTTTTGTTTTGGATTTCACTGTATTTGTTTTGTTTTAAATTGGGATTTTTTTTTTTTTGCATTCTTTATGATTTCTTCATAGTTTTTAATGTAGGTTTGGTTTTTATTTGATGAGCATGTTGTGGGTCTTCTTTCTTTAATAGTTTGGCTTCATATGATGTTGCATTATGATTATTTTGTCTAGTTTGTTATTGGGTATTCTGTGAACATTTTTTGCATTGTCTTACTAATAATATTATTTTTTTGTTGTTGTAGTACATCTTATTAGGGATATAGGTTTGCAGTCTAGTTTGTTATTAATGTATTTTCCTTTATATTTGTGCAGACATGGGATTGGTGGCAAAAAGATAGCTTTTGTGGGACTACTTGAACTCAAATAATTTTATGTAAAGTTTGGAGGCTAAAACATTATTTTTATGTAAATGGTTGTAATTACTTTGTGAACATCTTTATTGCTTTTTTAGATTGTATGGATTTTATTTATGGATTTGGTTAGAAATGAATGAATGTTTTTTTTTTTTAATGGATTTGGTTAGAAATGAATGTATGTTTTTTTTGGATTTGGTTAGAAATGAACAGGTTAATGTAATGACAAGTAAATGTAAAGAATATTAAAAATAAAATAAAATTGGTGACAATAATTTTCGTTGCCATATTTGACTATAAGCAGAAATTGGTGACGAAATAATTTGTCACTTGATCTATTGAAAAAAAAAAAAAAACAATCGGTGACGCAAAACTTTGTCACCTGATCTATTGAAATTGGAAAAAAAAAATTTGGTGATGAAATATTCCGTCACTGGAAATAAGGTTTAGTGACGAAAATATTAGGTGACGAAAAACTTTTGTCACCTACCATTTTTTATCAGTGACGAAAAAATTTCATCACCTATCATTTTTTTATTGGTGACGAAACATTTTTGTCACCAATACATTCTGTGACGGAGCTAAGGTGACGAATGCTGTTTCGTCACCAAATGTATTCGGTGACGAAATAAAGACATACTGTGACGAAAGATTTCGTCACCATAGTCCACTTTTGTTGTAGTGTTAGAATAGACCTCTAAAATATATTTCTTAGTTTAAATTAAATATTACAATGTATCTAGTGTAACATTATTTAAAATTTCAAACTATGTTATACTTTCTACACAGTTAGATATGAAAAATATAATTTTAACCATGAAGTGCATAAAATAATTAAGGGTCTGTGTGGCAGCATTGTTATAACACATCACACACTTTTTTTACCCATGTATATTAAAAACATCCAAACAACATAACTCAAACTACTCTCCTAAACACCTCCTAAATTATTATATATATTGAAAGTAGTAACCATATTAAATAGGTTTAAGTTAGTTCTTATATTGAAACATTATAGTTTAACGTTATTTTTCATCTTTCCGAAGATGTAAATTTAGCTTTCAACCCGTTATTAGTATAAAGAAATTATATATATAAGTTTCTATTATATAGTTTGCAACCAAAAAAAAAAAAAAAAGTAAAATGATAAACTAAAAAATTCTTCTTAAAAAAATTAAGTTATTAAAAAGTATATATATATGTACATTATGGTGCTATTAATTAAATATAAAACAATGAGCTTGATGCCATAAATGTCGACATTGGGATCATAACCCTAGTGTCTTATAGAGACAGATATATTTTTTAAGGTATGAAACCATAATAATAATAATAATAATAATAATAATAATAATAATAATAATAATAATAATAATAATAATAATAATAATAATAATAATAATAATAATAATAAATAAATAAATTAAAAAAAAAAAAAAAACCACGCTAGGTGCTGCTATTGCAGGAGCAAAATCCATTAAAGTTAAAATATCTTGTAATTTTTTTTTTTGGATGACAAGTAGATGAATGAGTTGATTACTTTATCTAATAGACTAAGTACCCGTTTGTTTCGGCTTTTAGAAGCCAAAATGCACATTTTGAGAGCAAAAATGAAAGTCAGGTGTTTGGTAATGTTTCAAAATGTGCTTTCTCAAAAAAGTTGCGTTTTAAAATGCAAAGAATTGAGCCAAAACGTGCGGGCAGGTTTGAGGAGCTTTTGCAACCGCAAAAGCGCTTTTGATCAATATTACCATTGGAAATGCAAGAAATGACCCAAATTACCCTCATCTCACTAACCATAAAATTCATTGAAAATTGAAAAGACACAGAAAATAATAGCTACAATATGCTGGAACCTCCATTGTCAATCTCACTCTCAACAACCCGATCTAAATCTTCCGACATGGCTGAGATTGAGTAACGAGGAGGAGCTCTAATGCATCAATCTAACTTCAATTCCCATTTTGTTTTAGGGTTACAAAGAGAGAGAGGTATTGAAGATTTTTTGCTGAAATTAAGAGAAATTACCTGTGAAGATCAAGATGAAGAAGTGCGTGGGTGTGAGCTGTGTGTGGTTGAATTTAGAGAAAAAGAAAAGAATAAAGAAGATCAAGGTGAAGAAATGTGCGGATTTGGGCTGTGTGGCTGAATGTGTGGGGGAAAGCAGAGAAAGAGAAAAAAGAAAGAGTGAGAGCTTTTGGCATGTTCTGGAATCTTGGAGTGGACGAAATGGTAGTATGGTGAAGAAGAAAAGTATAAAGAAAAGTCAAAGGTGAAGATAGGAAGAAGGTAAAGAATACGTGTGTGGAGGAGAAAAAAAGAGGAAAAAAATATAAATAAATGTGTGGATGAAAGAAAAAGAGATAAAGAGAAAAATAAAATAAAGAATAAAAAATTAAAACAAAGAAATGCTACTATAATATTTTCACAATAAATTTTAAGTGATGGGTTGTTATTAGCTAATATTAGTAAAAAAAATATTAATTTAAGTGGTGTGTTTAAATTAAAATTAGTAACAATTTACCACATATGATTTGTTGTAAAAATTAATATTGTAAAAATATTTCTACAACAAATTTTAGTTAACAATATTTTACTACAAATTTTAGTTAACAAAAAATTATTATTGTTGTTGTTGTTATTATTATTATTATTATTATTAAGTAGTTTTCTTTTGAGTAAGTATTATTAAGTAGTTGATTTAAGTATGAAATAAACTCCCTCATAAATACATTGTCATTTTTGATAATTTACAACTCAAACTGTCACCTTTATAAGTGTTAGCCAAATATTCAGTTTTTTCAAAAAGCACTTTTTAATAGTTTTTACCAAACACACAGCTTTTTAAAAAAGCCCAATTTCATACCACACTTTTTGAAAACCCCACTTTTTCAAAAAACCTAATTTCAAAAAGTTGAACCAAACTTACCCTAATATATGAAAATTTCTATTCATCATCCAGTAATGAAGTCTATTTCTATGGCTTGGTTTGGTCATTTGATACAATTAAGATGCTGAAATAATTACAGAGGCTGTTTTTCTCATATTTGTCGTGAAGACAACTCTATAACTAACTCATAATCTTGTTAAACATGTTTTACATATCACAGATTCTTTTGTGTGGATAAAAAAATATCCCACTAATCTACCACACCTGTTAGCAGTCGTACAAGTCAAGTTGGCTTATTTTTCTTAATGAAATTTTCAGCTCTCTCCAAAAAGGAAAAAAAAGAGTCTATATTATAACGATTAATGGAACAATCTCATATCATAGAGAACAATTCAAGTTAATTAATAAACCATGTTGAACTAAAATCCTAATTACAGTAGCTATAATTAAAAGATGTATAGGATTTGAAAGTTCAGATTTGTGTGAAAACACAAGAGCTTATTTAGACCCTTAATTAAAAGTTAAGGCTAGATTGATTTTACTCTAACTTATCTAAATGCGGAACAAGAGTAAATGAAGCGCAATAAACCGATAACTACTCTAGTGCATAACCATGAATAACAAACAATAAAAGTAAAGCAGAAGAGTAAGGGAATAGAGATACAAACACAAAATAACACACTGATGTGTTATCGAAGAGGAAACCGAAGAACTCGGCGAAAAACCTCTCTACCGCCCTCCAAGCAATAAATCGATCTACTAGACAATAAGTTGGGATACACGAATAGCAAGAGACCCTCCAAGCCTAATCTACCCAATGCACCTAAGCTCTCCAAGCTCCTACTCCAACAAGACTTCTTGGAACCGTGTCTTGTCTAACTTTTCGGATCCTGCAATACGCCTGATTGCATCTGCCAAGCCTCACTGGCTTCTTTTGACAAATCCTCAAAACTTCCCAAGCTCCAAAACACTTTCTATACTTTGAAAAGTTTTGGGTTGTGTTTGGGTACAAATCTCCTCTCAAGGTATGACAATGGGAGAGGGAAAGAGAAGAGGCTATAATGATTCCTCACTAAGGATGAGTAGCTCTCTCTCTAAAAGATGGGTGTGTGTGTTGTACAAATCTTATCTAGAGTTTTTCTCTTTGATTGGCCTCCTTACAATATCTATGGGTAGTGAGGGTATATGTAGGATGGGTGAAGAGAGTTTCGCGAGAATCTCATGGGAAGGCTTTACCTGTGAGACACTCGCGAAATCCTCCAAACTGGCACGACTCTTCAGCTTCTAGCATGTGCTTCTCACATGGCTTTTTCGCGGGTTAGCATCTCACGAGCTTCTCGCGAAATCCACTTGTTCTTCAATTCATGCTTGATTCTTCACCAACTTAATACTAAGCCCAATACAATAAAATCCCACAAAATATGAGGAACAAAATTAAAGCAATTACAACACTTTTTGTCATGAAATAAAGCCAACATAAAATATAATTGTAAATCACAACTTTACAGGATTGAAAGGAAAGAAGCATTCAAGTCAAAAAAGAAAGGAAAGAAGCATCTAAATGACTGCATAATTTATTTTAATTGTGTTTTAGATATTGGTATGTCAATCACTTGCTACTTGTATAAACTTACTTTTAGCACAACACATTTGACTTTTGTTGAACTTATAGTACTATAAATATTGACGGGTTTGAAAATTGGGCAAAATAAGAATGTAGAAGTTTTTTTTTTTTTTGGTTCTTGATAGAGTAGATGAAGGTTTTATATGACTGAGACAGAGAAAATTGCATTTTTATTATTGGTCTATGTATAACAAACGTACATATATACTAACTTAGGCCCTTTTGTAGTGGTGCTTTGAGTTAAGTAATATATTTGAGTTTTGTGAGAGAGTGTAATTAAGCACGTGTGTGTTGTTAGGTGCACGGCACCAATTAAATCCAGCGCACGTAATAGCCCATGTAATGAGCTTGTTGGATAGAATAGAATTCTATTTCTATGAGAAGTCTTTTATGTAAGTTGATTTAGGAGTCCATATGTTCCTAGGAGTGTGAGGCGGTATATTTTATATAAATAAGGTTTATTAGGTTTGGTGTGTTGCATATTATAGTGAAGAAAAAAGAAGGAGGTGCCACACAGTGAAAAGAAAAAGAAACAGGGGGTGCCACATAAGAAAAAGAAAGAGAGTGTTGCATATTGAAGAACAGAGAAAAATGATTGCCACCTTTAAGAAAGATAATTTGTGTGTGTGAAAGCAAAGAAAAATAAGAGAGTTTTTTTTTTCTTTAGCCATGAGAGACACACAAGAATTATTGTAATTGAATTAAAAATAGTGAAATTATTTGGAGTTTGTCTCGTGGTTTTTCCCTTCAAAGAGAAAGGGTTTTCGACGTAAATATTTGTGTTCTTGTGTGTGATTGCTTTTTTGGATTGCTAATATTTGTGATAATATTATTTGGGACTCAACAAGTGGTATCAAAGCTAAGGTTAGAGTGGGAGCAATGGCCAGAGAAGAAGGCAAGGGTTCAGGAATTGAGAAATTTGATGCAACAAACTTCGCATATTGGAGGATGCAGATTGAAGATTATCTTTATGGGAAGAAATTGCATTTGCCTCTTTTGGAGACAAAACCTGAAACTATGAAGGTTGAAGACTGGAACATTCTTGATAGACAGGTATTGAGAGTTATTTGATTAACTCTGTAAAGATTAATTGCGCATAATGTTGTGAAAGAAAAGACCACAGTGGATTTGATGAAGGCTTTGTCTAGCATGTATGAAAAGTTGTCGGCTAACAACAAGGTGTATTTGGTGAAGAAGTTATTTAATCTGAAGAAGGCAGAAGGCACTCCTGTAGCGTAGCATCTAAATGAGTTCAATACAGTCACAAATCAATTATCCAAGGTGGGAATTGAATTTGATGATGAGGTTCATGCATTGATACTTTTGGCTTCTTTACCAAATAGTTGGGAAGCCGTGAGAATGCCGGTAAGTAATTCTGCAGGGAAAAGAAAACTCAAATATGATGATATTTGAGATTGATTTTAAGTGAAGAGGTTCGCAGGAGAGATGCAAATATAGAAAATGCATAAGATCATGCTTTTGTCATGGAAAACAAGAGTAGAGATAGAAGCAGAGGACCTAATGATCGGAAATTCAATGGTAGGTCACAATCAAGAGATAGATCTCAGTTCAAGGAAATTAAAGAATGCTTTCAATATGGGAAAAAAAGGGTCCTTTAAAAAGAAATTGTTGGCATTGGAATAAGGAACAAAATAAAGGAAAATATGAAAAGAATGATAGTGAGAAAAATACTACAACTGCTGTGATTGCTGAGGATTTTGTGGTGCTCTCTATTGAAGAGCAAAAGTTTGAGCATGCTGCCAATGATGATTTTGAGTGGGTTGTTAATTCTGCAACCCCCTACCATATTATCCCTTCAAAGGGGTTGTTTACCACATACAAAACAGGAGACTTTGATACAGTGAAAATAGGTAATTCTAGTTACTCAAAAATTGTGAGAAATGGTAATGTGTGCATTAAAACCAATGTTGGTAGCACTATGATGTTGAAGGATGTGCGACCTATTCCAGATTTAAGAATGAATGTGTTTTTTACATTGACTATGGGTTGAGTAGGTTATTGTAACTACCTTGATAATGGAAGATGGAAAATTACTAAAGGTCCATTGGTTGTTGCAAGAGGACGTGCATGTTGTGGTATGTACAGGACTCATGTGAAGATCTGTAAGAAAAAGTTCAATAAGATTAAAGATTTTGAAAAGAGAGTGTTGGGATTAATAGTGTTGAATCCAAGAGGGTGAAATTCTCATTGCCTAATAGTGCTTCAGAAGAGGAAGTGATAAGTGATGAAGAATATGAAGATGCTAAGGCTACATGGGACAATGACGAAGTGCAAGATCCTAGAGGTCTTGAGTAGGGGGAGCAATATCCTCCACTAGAGATTGTTGAACATTACGACTTCACGAGAAGAAGATTGTTGGAGAACATCGAACTATTAGCTTCAAGAATAATTGGGCTTCTAATGAGAAGGAGCCAAGGGATTGGATTAAAGAAATCCAAGATGAGATTAATTAATTGAGAATGAAAGAGATTGATGTTGATGAGGTGTTCTCAATATTGGTGAAGATAATGAAGAAGGTCAAGCCTTGTGTTGGCTTGACTAACATGGAATTGAATTGAAGAAATATATTAAAAATCTCCTCCCATCAGTGGGCTGGAGGGGGAGATTGTTAGGTGCACGGCACCAATTAAATCCATCCCACATAATAGCCCATGTAATATATATATATATATATATATATTGTATACCTTTATTAATTGTCTATGTAAAAAACACATTGTATTTATATAATTAAATAAAAAAGAAACAATTAACTTGGAATAAAACATTCTTGCTCAAATGTAGTTGCTTTAATCCTTTACAATAAGTGAAACAATGTCCAACTAAAGATAAAAGCAAATTTTAATAACATGCTTTTAAGAATATAAAAATAATTATCCACTTAAGTTAATAAAAACTCAATTAAGTAATAGATTATTAATTTGGCCTAATGGTAAAAGCTTGGGCTAACATGCCCCAGGGCATCAGTTCAAATAGCCCTACTAGTAGCATGTTGAAATGCCACAGTAGTTGCACCCCTCTAACATTTTTTTCTTCACCAATTTTTTTTTTTAAAGTAATAGCTTTTTATTCTTTTTTATATTGATTTCGATAATTTGCATTTCCTCTCTTTCTAACAAAATCTCATTCTTTTAAAGAAAATCTAGTAAAATGTAATATAAAGGAAGTTGATTCCTAATTATATCATCATAACACATAATAAGTAACATACATAGGTCATAAGAGCAATCGTATTAGTAGTTGAAAAAGTTTGCAAAATACAAAAAGTGCTTAATTTTGCATATTTTAATAATAAAAAACATCTACATCAACGCTTATAAAAGTGTGCAAATATACAAAATTGCTACAATAACTGTGCATGTATGCACCGTTGATGTAGCTTTTCTATACATTATTTTAATATTTTTTCTCTCCCCTCACATTCTCTCTTCCCCTTACTCTCTCTCTCTCTCTCTCTTCAACCCATGATGGTTTTTCTCCATTGTGTCTTTCACTTGAGAATGACTAGCCTTATCTTTCTTCTTCTTTTGTTTTCACTTAGCTTTTTCCTCGCACTGTAAGACTTTCGCTTCAACTGCTTTTTTGCCTTCGGAATTATTTAGGAAAAAGATAACAGCTCACTTGCTTTACCTTTTGAGATATTCTTCAATAGTCATCATATTATATAATGTTGAGAAAGATGTCACCATGTTCACACTTAAACGCAGACTCCTATATTCCTTTTCGTATGAGACCATTAAAATAATTGCGATTGGATCTTGGCTTTTTCGACGAAGGTTTGGAATTTATCACTTGGGCTGAACAATTGATTTTGAATCTGCATTTTCAGATCAGTGGTATGAGGCATTGTTTGGTATCTCTAACAAAAATAACTTTTACAGCTTCCAACTTTTATCCCAATAAGTTCAGAAGTTCTAATTGAAAGGAAGCTTGAAAGCTCAGAGAAAACTCAGAGAAAGGCATAAACTCAAGGTGGAAACGATTTGAGAGAAAAAGCTAAACAGTGCTTATTATTAGAATACTGAGCTTAGGAGCTTCATCTATACAAGGAGTCTCTATTTATAGAGCTCTATAATTGAACACGTGGGGATTCCACTTCTAACAAACTATTCTAATAGGTTCTATAAATATCTCTACTGAGAACAGAATCTTGATGTTGAAGAAAAAGCAGAGTAGTGGAAGAAAGCACTGTGCCAAGACCATGTTGTGTCTCTTAATTAGACTCAATAACACAACACTGTCTTCATTTAAACAGAATGACGCCGTCTTCATTAAAACACCAACACGCTCCACTTAATCAGACGATGTCGTTTTCAATCATCAAAAACGACACCATCTGGAAGTTACTGTTAGCTATGTCTTCCTCTTTCATCTCTTACACTTTCACGAATGTTTGTTTCGAAATTGCTTATTTTTGGTAACTTATTTATTTAGTGTTTAATAAATATATAGTTTTGGTAACTTTTATGTTCAATGTGTTACAAAAAACTAAAAACTAGTTTAAAGATTGAAAAGGCTGAATCCGTATCATAAAGATATCATACACTGAATCCTTCTTTATTTCTAGGGAATTGATCGTATTCACTACCTGCATGTTTTGAGACACGGCAAAATGTTCATCATTTCATAAAGAACACAAAGGATAAGAGTTGGACATCTAAGCATGAAAGTAGGCATATGTTTAAGAGCATGAACAAGCAATAATTGGCAAGATTTACCATTGCAAAAACAGAGAACCATTTGATAAATAACTTAAGTATATGATTCATGTATATATGCTGCCCTTGAAAAGGATGGAATAATCAATAGTTGGGAAGATTTACAACTTTTAAAGCAGTATAGCCCATCTTAATTTACTAATACTAAGAATTTGGGACCAAGATATCCTTTTCATCAAATAATCATTAAACTAGAGGATAAAACAAATTTCAGCTTCAAAACAGAATAAGAATTAAATAAATGTCTTGGTTCAAGGTTTAAGATTTGTGGTTTCAGAGACAGAAAATTAACTATGACAACCCAATTATTAGGGTGCGGGTACTGCAGGATGCGGCGATTAAAAAATTATTAAAAATATTTATATATATTTTTGTATATATTGCTAAGCATGCTTTTTTATATAACAATAGAAAACTCATATAATAATAATAATAATAATAATAGATAGATAGATAGATAGATAGATAGATAGATAGATAGATAGATAGATAGATAGTAATAAGTATACACAAGTTTTTGACACTTGAATAGGTAAGGCTTCTCATAAATAAATAAATAATAAAAGATGTGGCTTAGTAGCTCACCTATTTGGTCATCCCAAAAACAAAATAATGGATATATGTGACAGACATTAAAATAGGTGTAGCTTCTCATTAAAAAAACAAAAAAAGAAAAAAAAAGAAAAAGAAAAAGAAAGATGGCTCAGGACTAACTTGTTTGGTCAGAAAGGCACAACAAACAAAAAAAAGCCTCCTAACCAAAGGCATTTAACCATCCTTTTCCAAAAAAAAAAAAAAAAAAAAAAAAAAAACTTATCAAAGAAGTGCAGAACAAACGCTGGGCTCGCGAGAAGACGAAGAAGCAAAGAAGAAGAAGAATAAGAAGAAAGGGGTTAAGGCCGGTGAAGACGGTGACAGCGGCATGTCAGGTATTTTCGATTTGAGTTTTTTTTTTTTTTTTTTTTTTAACCGGCCAATTTCCTTTTTCCGACTGAAACACACCGATATTCGGCTGATAATATCAGATTCGATGCAGATCGGTGCGCGTTGGAGCCAAATCGGCACGAGTTGGCGCAAATCCGAAAACGAAAAAAAATCTGACACGGCACCGACGCACAGGCAGCCGCGTCTCCCGCTGCACCCCGCTTCGGGCTACGTCGGACATGGGTTCGGTGGCCATTTTTCTGCATTGGTGCTTCATAGCCCAATAGTATCAGGGCTCTTGAGCTGAACATACTGCTTAGAATTACTGCAGAACTCAACTAACCCAATGGATTCAATCTTATGTTGATCTTTAGCAGATTTGGAACAAACTATTCGCAAAAACCCCTATATAGACTAAGTACAAGCTTTTGCATTCTAAAAATCCTTGGACGTTAGAGGTTCTCATGTCATCTTCTCAAGTTCACAATTGAATATGCCTTTTGAGAAGCAAGTAATGAAATCTATTGAACATTCTTCTAACACACTGCAGAGCAACATTAAACAGTATTTATTTGTAAAACTTGAACAAAAATAACCATTACAACATTTTGAGGAAAACAAAATGCAAACATGTTCAAAAGCAATGACAATAGATTTCTTACTTAGATTTTTGTGTACTAGGGTTTGAAAGCATATAAAAGCTAAATTTTATAGCCATCATCATATACACAATGAGACATAGAGATACATGCTTAACAGGAGCTCCTATGATTTTTTGTGCATCTTAGGGTTTTGTGACAAGTTGCTTCTATATCTTTAAGTGTGGAATGAAGAACTCTGCCAAACTACAACAATCAACAGTTATTATGGTGTTAGTCACATATTGGGATACGTGCAAATGAGAAGTCTCTACAAGAACAAGTCTAATTGTTTGTTGGAGCTAATATTGGTATAAGTCAGTAGATTTTACTGTTGGTAGGTACTTTGGGCTAGTCCAATTGGGGTAAGATTCACTGTAATTGTAACCACTTGATTCTTGATTACTAGATTCTTTGTGAGTGGTGACTTGAAATTCATTCGGTAGGGTTTTTGCCTGTGAAGATTTTCCTCATCATGATCAATCACTATAACAAACTTATTTTTTGCTGCACTCTAATTTAGTTTGGTGATTTGATTGTACCTTAATTTGATTTGCATGTAATATTGACTAATTAATCAACTTGGGTAGTTGGACTAATTAATTGGAGCCAATTTATAACCCAACAAGATCAAAGGTTATGAGCAACAGAAACCTAGCTACTAGTGTCACAAACGTAGTGATGGTTGTGACCATTATATTTCTCACTGTGTTTTTTTTTTTTTTTTGGAGAAAATTCTCATTGCACATTTGAATAATGGTCTTAAGTGCAATGATTTGCATTTGTATACTAAACTAATAACAAAGTTAATGAACGTGAAAAGGTATTGGTTTTTGAAATATTTTTAGAAACTTTTTATGACGAAAAAAATTATTGATTTTTTTTTTTAGAACTTTTTATATTTCCCATGAAAGTGTATCAAAACTTTCCTCAAATGGTTCATTAACAAATGCCCTAAAATACCCATTAACAAAACTCTATTAATAAAAGTTGGTTTTAAACGTGCCCCTATCTCCTTAGTGATCAAGCATACAACAAAGATACAAGCCTATAGGACAGATCTTGTTTAAGGAAGTTGAATCTGAACATACCCCAAAATAAGTTACTCTATCCTCCAAGATAACTTAATAAATCTAAGAGCCTTCGCAACAGTTTGTGCAAAACTATTTTTTGTCTATTTTTAGCATAAATCCCTATTTATCTATTTTACACAACCACTTTTCAAAAATATCAACATCAAATTATCTATTTTACACTACATTTCAATAAAATATTATTTTTTTATCAATTCTGTGTGTGTGTGTGTGTGTGTGTGTGTGTGTGAATAAAGAACTATTAAACAATGGATTTGCATGTAAATAGTAATTGTGTATATTTATACAGTTATTATACCAACAATCTAAAGTATACTTACACTTTGAAAAAGTGAGGGAAAAAAAAAAAGAAAGAAGAGGTTTTAAATAGCTATATATAAAGGCTAAAAGTTAAAAACTAAAAAAATAAGCATAAGCCAAACGATTACTTTGTCCAACCCATGCAAATTGATT
Organism: Castanopsis chinensis; assembly: GCA_032878915.1. Classification (NCBI taxonomy): domain Eukaryota; kingdom Viridiplantae; phylum Streptophyta; class Magnoliopsida; order Fagales; family Fagaceae; genus Castanopsis; species Castanopsis chinensis. The sequence goes on along the minus strand of JAVQMG010000052.1, from coordinate 729,132 downwards.
TTAAATATGGAGAGGCATTTCTTAAGCTAAAATGAAAACCCACTTGACCAATATCTCAATATTTTCCCTTGCTATTTCAATTCTCTCAAGCTTAGCATCCTTAACCTCACCATACCTCATCAAATTCATTATGTTCTTCCATAATAGTTATATAATGAATGCTATATCATTTGGATAATTACATGGCTCCTGAATATATATAGGGTTGGGTTGGGTTGGGTTGGGTTCAACGTACACTTAGTGTAACTCTAAGCAATGTTACATCACCCAATAACTTGTTATAGAATTCATATTTTGAAAATCTCACTGTTAAATTACATGTTCTATATGTTTTTAATAACCATGCCAATTTTCATGTCAATTGGATGTTATATACCATTCAATCCATAAACTCATATTTTATACATTATTTAAAACTACAAAAACTTGAATTTAAATAATCGATTGATGATATGACTATAATTTTTGATTACCTTGAAAATTTTCTAACATGGAAAATATACGAAAATAATTTAATCTAATAGTGGATTTATCAAAATTCGCATCCAATTAAAAGAAAATATTGAGTAGTGTAATATTATTTAGAGTTACACCGGATGTAACTTGAACTCAACCCATATATATATATATATATATATGTATATACGCCCATTGGGTTTTATTGTATATTTTGTGATCTTCTTTGGTTGAGGTTCTTTTGGTGTTCTATTTTCATCCCACTAATGATGACTATGTCCATAACATCTACACAACAAATCTTATGAGAACAGTATGAATATAACATTTCTTGCTATCTCAAAACCTCCTATTATAAAATATCAATATATAACATGCAAGATAATAATTCACTGATTCAAATCTTTCCAAAACATAAATAGATAACATTATATTTTATGGACAAAGTTTAGCTACAAAATTTGTTGGAAGTGAATTTTGACAAATTCACCATTGGATTACATCTTAATCATTTTATCCTTCATACTTGCAATTTCTAGAAAATTAAAGATCAATAGCTATGTCATCAATAAATTGTTTAAATTGTCAGTTTTTGTAACTTAAAATTATACATAAATTATAAACTTATAAATCATATAGTAAATAATTTTCAATTGACACAAAATTTAACATGTGCATTAAGAGTGTAAAGAACATGCAATTCAATAGTTAAAATTTTTAAATATTAAGTAAGATTGTAACCTAAGGCTACAAGCAGTTTTGTAGCTGAGCTTTGTCCATATTTCTAAGACCATATCTGGAGTCTAATTTTATGTGATGTGTCATTCAATTTTCTTAATTTTGGTGCAAACAAGTTATTAAGTGAGAAAAGTCAATAAATCATATAATCAAAATTAATAAACTCTTAAAAAATCATCATCATTGATTCATTTTTCTTATAGTATTATTGTTATTATTATACAAAAAGTGGTTAGACAAACTAAAATTGAGAATTTCATGGATTGCAATTTAAATATATTTTTCATTTGTTCCAAATAAACTTATATGTATTTTATTAGTACCTATTTTATATTTTCAACACTACAAAAAAAGGCCTATACCCACACTTCAAAAACGCAAGTATAGCTCTTAAAAGTGCCGGCATAGGTCCATTTGGGCTATACTAGCGCTTTCTATAGTGCCATTTTCTAGCATCGATATTGCACCATCACTACAATAGACACTGCTAATCTATACCAGTGTTTTCAGAAGCACCAGTATAGGTCTTTCACCTATAGCAGTGTTTTTAAAACACTGTCAAAGGTTTTTTTTTTTTTTTTTGAAATTGTCTTTAGGCATCGCTATAGGTCTCTCACCTATTGCGGTGCTTTAAAACACTGCTAAAGAGGGGGTTTTTTTTTTTTTTAATTGGCTATATATATATATATATAAACTTGGTAAAATTTTAATATGCTTTTAGTTATGCTTTTTTTTTTTTTTTTTAAAACTTAGTTATGCTTATTTGTAAATGTATCTCATACATGAGTTAAGTTTAGTTTTATATTATATGTGAAATGTTATACAGCTGTACAGCACTTCACCGTTGCAATTACAATACATTCAGCCAGCCAAAGTTTTTTATTCAGCCAAATATCATTTCTGAACTGCTTTATAGGTTATAGCAGTGTTAATTAATCAAGGGAGCGCATGACAAGCATTGAGTACTCATAATTCATAATCATAACTTAAAAGCATTTGGGTTAACTTAATTAAAAGCAGTTTTATTATATTGCAGCAGTTGGCAAAATTCTTAGCCAAGCATTATTATATTGCGACATGCGCATGGCAAAGAGATATTTAAATATATGTATAAATACAGATATTCTTCGTAATAGAGACATTGATTCTTTCGTTCCCACAGAATATTGAGGTTATATATTATATCTATGTTTGTAAGTGCGTCAGTGATTCGCATAAACTAAGAATAGGGTTGTGAACTTGCTAGGAAGGTACTAGGAAGAATGGGAGGTAAAGTAGCACCTACTCAATTTAAAAGATTTGTTGACCTGAATGCCCGAAATCCCTTGAAAGACTTGGAACAAAATATAATCTCTCTCTTTCACGCCATTTAAAGTCGTTTTGCTAGGAAGATGCCTTTTTTTTGGGGGGGGGGGGGGGGGGGGGGGGGGGGCATCTTCTCTCTTCAATGAGTAATGTTATGATTCATAATATTTTTACAATAAATTCTATATAGCAAATTTTATTTGTTTTTAATGTAAATTTACTATTAAAATTACTTTTTTGCCTACCAAAAACAGCTTAGAACTTACATTTTGTTGCCTTTCTGGCTATCTCAAAAACTCCAATTAGAAAATATCATGTATAACATGCATGATAAAAATTCAACAACTCAAATCTTTTTTACCAAACATAAATAAATAACATTATATTTGTATCTATATAGAGTTATGAGTACTTATCAAATCCGTTGCTATCTAACAGAATGCCATTGAATCAAATAACAAAGACAATGTTGAAAAAAACAAAAGATGATTTTTCCTTGGACGAAACAAAAATTGGATTTATCATTCCTTAGCCAGAAAGATATATGGCCATGAAATTGGGATTAAGCATAACATTATACACACACACACACACACACACACTTAATAAACTATTATCCTATTAATAGGTGTTCTTAGAGTATCTGTTAATAAACTATTTTAAAAAAGTTTTGTTACAATTTTTATGGAAAATAGAAAAAGGAGTCAAACCAATACTCGGTATCCAGTTTCTCCAAAAAGAAAAATGCTCAGCATTCTTTTTCTCTATATATTAAGAGGGTTCGAATAATTAGTTATTGCATTTTTTACCTCTAAAAATACTCCTAATTTAATTAGCTTATCCTTATTCTTTAAACATAGGAAATGAGGTTAAAATTGTAAATTGACCAAAATTAAATAAAACAAAATAAAACCTACAAAATAAAAACAAAATTATTATATAATTTTATATTATTTGTGAAATGATGTACAAATGTACAGCACTTCACCATTACAATTACATTACGAGATTTTGCCGGATCTAGTTGAGATCTTGCCAAAAATGACCTAGATTAGGCTGGATCTAGAGAAACCTCAAAGATATTGGCATTTTTTTCTCCGTTTTCATGTCCGATTTTTGCCGTTTCATGCCGAATTTTCTCCGTTTTTCAGATCTTCGATCCCAACCGACTCGCCTATCACCAGTTGAAGTTCCAACCCGTCCGATCTGATCATCCTCTCGGTCAGCGACGGGTTGGGATTTCAGCCACCCGATCTGGTCGGGTCGGATGCGGGTTGAGCACAAACCCGATCCAACCTGACCTGTGAACAGGCCTAGTCTCCATTGTGTCTTTCACTCGAGAATGACTAGCCTTAACTTTCTTCTTCTTCTTTTTTCACTTGGCTTTTTCCTCGCACTTTCCCTCTTGTCATTTTATTTCCCAAATGGCTTGACATGGACTGAAAAGTCTTCACTTTTTCCCTTTCATTATTTTTGCTTCACTTTATGACTTTCGCTTCAACTGCTTTTTTGCCTTTTGAATAATTGTTGTCACACAGCTTTTTTAATATTATTTTTTAGATTAGTGCTTCACATTTTTACATTTATTTAGGAAACAGATAACAGCCCACTTGCTTTACCATTTGAGATAGTCTTCAATAGTTATCATATTATAATGTTGGGAAAGATGTCACCATGTTCACACTTAAACATAGACAATTATCTCCTATATTCCTTTTCGAATGAGATTTTAAAAATAATTGTGATTGGATCTTGGCTTTTTCGACGAAGGTGTGGTATTGATAACTTGGACTGAACAATTGATTTTGAATATGCATTTTCAGATCAGCGAGTATGAGGCAATGTTTGGTATCTCTAACAAATATAACTTTTACAGCTTCCAACTTTTATCCCAATATATATCAGTGTAGTGAGGTGCAGTTTTGTGCTATTTTCCTATCATAAAACCGCACTCTGCACAACACAATGTGGTGCGGTGCAATGCGGTGCGGTTTATTACCACTTATGATACGATGCCATTACTTCATTTTGCGGGCAGTTTTAGTCAGTTTAGGTACGGTCATGCGGTTTGAGTGATTTGGTGAACACCCCTAATTAGAAGTGGATAAAATAAAGTATTAAGAATTTTGTGAATAATAGTATATATGTATTGTGTTAGTTGATAGCATAGATGTAAAATTATGAGTAAAATACTATTTTGGTCCCTAAACTTTATCAAAAGTTTGTTTTTCATTCCTAATCTTTAAGAAGTTCATTTTTCGTCCCTAAACTATTGAAAAGTTCGTCTTTCATCTCTAAATTATTGAAAATGTTTTATTTATATCCTTAAACTTTACTAAAACTTTGTTTTTCATACCTAAACTATTGGAAAAAGTTCTTTTTCCATCCCTATTTTTGTCTCTAAACCATTGAAAAAAAAACTCTTTACAAAGTTTAGGGATGAAAAAATAACTTTTTAAAGTCTAAGGACAAAAAACAAACTTTTGTTAAAGCTTAGGGACCAATATAGTATTTTACCCTAAAATTATTTATGTCCTCAATAATAACAATAACAATAATTATAATTATTATTATTATTATTATTATTATTATTATTATTATTATTATTATTATTATGATTATTATTATTATTTTGAATTAGACACAAATACCCAACAACATCGTCATTGTGTCAAATCTAGCATCAATCAAAATTATGCTTCTGATAATATTCATGAAAAAAATGTTATGTCTGTTATAAAATAAAGATAATATAAAGACAAAGAAAATGAAACATGCTAGTGAGATTATATTTGATTTGTTTTTTTTTCTAGTTGTCATCCCAACAACATATTAATTATGAAATTGATATAGAATGCACATATATTTCTCTTTCCTCTCTGTGTTTCTTAAACTGCCAGAGCTTCTATATGTGTGTATTACAATGAGCTATTATTAGCTCATATATATAGAAGGGAGAGTAGGCTGAACTAAGGGGACAATGCCATAAATTGGAGGGCCAAATTTCAACCCCTAATATATAGGGTGGGTGGTTTGTCAAGCTACCCATGTGCAAGAGAGAGATATTTAACACTTCCCTCGAATGACCGCTTGCAAGAGAGAGATATTCAAGTTACACTAGGTGTAACTTTACAAAAGTTACACCTTTTTAAAATCATAGATTTTTATGAAGTCTAATGGTTAGAAAATCACTATAATCACTATAATTAATGACATCTTTAAAACTATTTGCTTTTCATATTAACTAACCTAATTAATTTGAGAGAATATTATATTATTTTCTTTTTAACTTTCCTTCTCTCTCTTAATCAATTCATCCCTAACCTTACACAAAAGCATATACTCAACTTTCTCGGGCATGGAAATATGCACTGAATTGAAATGGTTGTCTAACTCAGCCAATTAATGAATTCAAAAAAAAAAAAAAAAAAAAAAAAACCTCAGCCAATTAATTCTTCGTCTGGGCTTGCTTGCTGTACAACTGAGATCAAGCTAGGTTCAAAATTTAGTAGCCAAAAGATTCATGCCTGAGCAGTTTTTTACTTGATTAGCCTTAGGGGTCTAAACATGCAAGGTTAAGCCATATGGCTTCTACATACTCATGTTCTTGTAAATACTTTCTAAAAAAATATCCTCTGATTGTGAAACATGCCCAATCATTGGCATGAAGAAGTTGTTTAGAAAAAGTATACTTTGGGGTGAGTTTCCTTTTATTTTTTATGGACACAATCCTTGTTTCCCGAGAATATGAGATTTAACTAAATTTTATATTATCAATCTGCCTGGTTGTCATTAGAAATTTATGGAGAATGTTAATCAGCAATGCCATAGACGTCACACTAGTGGTGTTTAGCTATAGTTTTGACCATTGCATCGTTGCAGGATTTTCTGTAATTTAAGCCTAGCATTGGAGCTATTAGTGATGTAGCCCTAGGTAATTGTGAATGATAAAGGTTGATTTTTTCGCAGTTGATGATGTCGGCCAATATAAATTTGGTGAAAAATCCTCAGTGTCCTTGCTCTCAAGTGGATTTAGCGATGGGACATTCAAAAGTTATAATGGGTATGTTGAGAAAGATTCCCAGCAAAAGTATTTTTAATTTTGATTAATCAAGAGAGCAATAATACAAGGGTTTTGTTTGAATATGCAGATTTGATCATTACACAATCCCTCATCAATGGCTTCTTTAACAATTGAAAGTCCAGCACAACTGCCTCCATGCCCAAGAAAGATGAGAATATGTTTTTGTGTAAGGTTAAGGATGAATTCATTAGGAGAGAGAAAGAAAGTTAAAAATAAAATAATATTATATTCTCTCAAATTAATTAGGTTAACTAATATGGAAAGCAATTAATTTTAAAGATGACATTGATTATAGTGCTTTTCTAACCATTAGATTTCATAGAAATCTACGATTTAAAAAAGGTGTAACTTTTGTAAAGTTACACCAAGTGTAACTTGAACCTATCTCTCTCTCTCTCTCTATATATATTTACACACACACACACATATATATATATATAAGGAAATGTTAACTAATGTTCTAAAGACATTGATTTAGTAACTATTTTTAAAAATATTTTATAGGAAAATGATAAACAATTAATTTTTTGAGAACTTTTTATATTGTAAAGTTGTGATTTACAATTATGTTTTTATGTTGGCTTTAATTCCGTCTCAAATTTGATTGTAATTCGGTTCAATCATTTTCTTGTATTTTTGTGGGATTCAATGCAAGGGCTATGTGTGAGAGTTTAGTGAAGATTCTGTAAAGATGAAGAATTCGCAACTAGCTCGCAAGTGCCAACCAGCGAAAGGCCATGTGAGAAGCACAAGCTGAAATTTGAAGAGTCTCTTTGCCAGGCTGGATTTCATGAGTCATTCGCGACTCAGGCCAAGTCGCGAGTGACCCGCGAAACTCTCTTCTTGGATGATTTTGAGTGTGCCTTTTCACATACATTTACCAATACTATACAAACCCTCATTACCTACGAAACTGTAACAAGAAGTTTTTTCAAGAAACTTTTGAGAGAGAAAACTCTAGCCAAACACTTAAGAGTTAGAGATTGTATACCCACAATCACCTACACTATTTCTCTAAAGTTTCCTTTACTCCTACCTCTCCGTCTACACATCCTTGATAAGTTCTTAACCTAAACACTTACATCACCCAATTTGAGTGTCAAGAGAAGTTTTAGTGCATATGGGAAGCATTGGAAGAAGCCATTGAGTGGCGGATGCGATTTGGAGCTAATTGAGGGATCCAAACAACTAGTGAAGACATGGCTCCGTGAAGCCCGTTGGTAGTAGGAGTTTGAAGAGTTCAAGTACATTGGGTAGATTAGGCTTGGAGGGTCTCTTCGTTATTCATGTACTCCAACTTTATTCACTAGGGAATCAATTTCTACTTGGAGGGTCGCAGAGAGGTTTTTCACCGAATACTTCAGTTTCCTCTTCGATAACAAATCTCAGTGTTATCTTGTGTTTGCATTTCTCTTCCCTACTCTTTAAGCTTTACATTTATTGTTTATTGTACTTGCTCATGCCTTAGAGTCGTGTTTTGGTTTTATTGCGTATTATTTACTCTTGTTTTGCACTTAGTTAAGTTAGAGTAAAAGCAACTAAACTGTAATTTAAAATTAGAGATCTAAATTGGCTATAGTGTTTCACACTATTTGAGCTTTCATATATTTGTCGTGAAAATGATATCAAAACTCTCCTAATATGATTTATTAACCATTGCCCATTATTGATAGTCACAAGCTATACATTGGTAACACCGTTGTTGACAAAACAAATGTATAACATGACCTTCTTTACCCTTTTTTTTTTATTTACTTTTTTACCTTTCCTTTTCCTTTGATGAGCTGTAAGTCACTTCTTCAAGAAGTTGTAACGAGGATCTAGAGGAGAGGCATCAAACAAGACATAGAAAAAAAAAATAAAAATAAAAGAAGCTCTAGTTAATACTTGGCCTCCCCTACTTGTTTCAAACTTCTATTTCTCCTTTCAAACTCGTCACTTCGGAATTTAGTCACTGCCTCCTCTTTCATTTTAACTTTGAAGTCTCTCACAATTTCACTCTTTAGATCTCTCATGTCTCTTTGCTGCAAAATAAAATAATTTCAGTAAGTTTATGCTTCCAAGGTAACTCATCTAAAAAATAATCAAGAATCACATTTTAATTTTTAATTCTTTACCTCTCTCTCTCCATGGATTTTTTTTGCCTTCGATTCCAAGGACTTGGATCATCATTATTGCTCTGTTTTTGATTAAATGTATATCAGTTTGCAGTTTATAAATTCCCAATAAAAATAAAATACAACCAAGTTTTTAAGCATCCAGCCGACATATTTAGAGCTTCAATAGTTTTTTTGTGTTCTTCTTTCCAGACCTTTCATTAATTGTCTCTCTCCTTTGTCATATTTAGAACTCTGCCAAACTACAACAATCAATATTGTTGTAGTTTTAGTAACATACAGTTTTTCATACAAATGAGAAGTATCTACAAGAACAAATCCAATTGGGTATTGGAGTTGATATTGGTATAAGTCAGTAGGTTCTACTATAGGTAGGTACTTTGGGATAGTCTAGTTGGGGTAAGATTTTTTGTACTTATAACCACTTGATTCTTAATTAATGGATTCTTCAAGAGTGGTAACCTAAATTTCATCTTATAGGGTTTTTGCTTGCGAGGGTTTTTCCCATTATGATCGAATTGCCATATCAAATTTATTTTCTGCTGCACTCTAATTTAGTTTGGAAATTTGGTTTTGCCTTAATCTGATTTGCATATAATATTAACTAATTAATCAACTTGGGTAATTAGATTAATTAACTGTGATCAATCTACAACCCAATAAGTGGTATCTGAGTAAGCACACTCAACTAGGGTCTATTCGTTACATATGTCGCTTACCCAAGATTCTGATTTTATATATCGTGGTGAAATATTTTAAAACATAAACTTACTTGAAAATTTCACTTGAATAGAACTTACAATTAAAGGTGATAAAGAAATAGAAATAGAGGGTATTGCAAATGAGGAAAAAAAAAATATCAAGATGGTTTTTCTCCATTGTGCCTTTCACTTGAGAATGACTAGCCTTATCTTTCTTTTCTTTCTTTATTTATTTTTTATTTTTTATTTTTTTTTTGTTGAGAATTAGCCTTATCTTTCTTATTCTTTTGTTATCACTAAGCTTTTTCCTCGTGTAATTTTCTTTCCCAAATGGATTGACATGTACTGAGGAGTCTTCACAATTTTCCCATTCATGATTTTTGCTTCACTTTATGACTATTGATTCAATTGCTTGTCTGCCTTCGGAATTTTATATTTAGGAAATAGATAACAGCTCACTTGCTTTGCCATTTGAGATAGTCTTCAATAGTCATCATATTATAATGTTGAGAAAGACGTCACCATGTTCACACTTAAACGTAGACAATTATATCCTATACACCTTTTCGTATGTGACTTTTAAAATAATTGTGATTGGATCTTGGCTTTTTCGACGAAGCTTTGGTTTTGATTACTTGGACTGAATAATTGACTTTGAACCTGCATTTTCAGATCAGCGAGTATGAGGCAATGTTTGATATCTCTAACAAAAATAACTTATACAGCTTCCAACATTTATCCCAATAAGTTCAGAAGTTCTATTGTCGCAATCTTATATCCCAAATTCTACAGCCAAGCAGTATTATATTGCGACATGCAAATGGCAAAGAGATATTAATAACTATTAAAATATATGTATAAATACAAAAATTCTTTCATAATAGAGACATCAATTCTCTCATTTCCGGAATATTGAGGTTATTACATCTATATTTGTAAGGGCGTCAATGATTCGTATAAACTAAGAATAGGGTTGTGAACTTAAGTATTGTGATTGTAGGATTTGTTATCAATAAAATAACTATTGTGGTTCGTTGTTCTCATTGTCAACTTGTGCATTATCTCAAAAAATCCTGTTGAGTCAGGTTGTTAATGCCTTGCATAGTGTTTAAATCACTGTGAGCACAGTCAGGAGACAGAAAAATTGGTTTATACTCAAGCTTCCATAACAATTAATGTGTTTAAGATATAACCCCTTGGATACTTTTAGCCATGATTTAGTGGAATCAAAAACAAATAATTTTTAGTCGCTTTGTTAGGAAGATACCAGCCTACTAGGAAGAAGGGGAGGTAAAGTTGCACCTACTCAGGTTAAAAGATTTGTTGACCTGAAACCCCACGAAAGACTTGGAACAAAATATAATTTCTCTCTTTCACTTCATTTTCCTTTGGAACAACCAATAAGGTTCAATAATTTAAAGTTGTTTTGGTAGGAAGTTCCTTTTTTGGAAGAAGGGGGAGGGGAGGATGGACATTTTCTCTCTTCATGTCACATCTAGATTTCTTTGCCTCTATGCTAACTTATCTCAATGAGTAATGTTATATTTCACAACATTTTCATAATAAATTTTATATAGTAAATTATATTTGATTTTAATATGAGTTTGCCATTAAAATTAACTACTTTGTTGCCTACCAAAAACAGTTTATAACTTAGGATCTATAGCATTTCTTGCTATCTCAAAATCTCCAATTATAAAATATCAATATTTAATGGAATGCTATTGAATCAAATGACAGACATTGTTGAAAAGAAGATGATTTTTCCTTGGATGAAACAAAATTTGGATTTATCATTCCTTAGCCCAAAAGATATGTGGCCATGAAATTGGGATTAAGCAGAACAATATTGACTGGGTATAGAGTCGGGGAAACACCTCTTTCTACCATATTTTGGAACTTAGTTTCGTGGAATATATATATCAACACAATTAACAAACTATTACTCTATTAATAGGTGCCCTTAAGGTATTTGTTAATAAACTGTTTTAGGAAAGTTTTGATACAATTTTTGTGGAAAATATAAAAAGGTGTCAAACCACTACTCAATATCTAGTTTCTCAAAAAAAAAAAAAAAAAAAATATATATATATATATATATATTCAGCATTCTTTATCTCAATATATTAAGAGGGTTCAAAAAGTTAGGTTATGTTTAGTAACAGTTTTTGTTTTCTATTTTTAAAAACTTGTTTTTGGGAATATAAAAAAAAACAATTTTTTATTTTGCATTTTTGAAATAAAAAACATGTTTGGTTAGTTAAAATTAAAAAAATAATTTTTTGAAGAAAGAAAAATACTAAAATATGTTGTTATTAGGTTTTGAACTCTAATGTTAACTCATTAAATGAGACAAATTCATTAAATCAAATGCATGTTCTCTTTGACTTTTGAAAATTAGAAACTGAAAACAGCATTTTGCACGTTTTCAATTTCCTTCACAAATTGAGTTTTGAAAACAGTTTTTGTTTTGAGTGAATGTTCTGTCCGGATGGGGCGTAAAACATGGGTTTTATGCCCACCAGTAATGAATCTCCACATCAGCTATATATTAGAAAGTTAATATTACAAAGTGAATATAATATCTCATTTAATCCCAAATTTTATTACATCTCTGTTACACGTGAGCTGCTGACAATTTGTCTCTCTTTTCTTTTTCTTTTTCCTTTTCCTTGGATCTAATCTCACATTTGAATCTCTCTCTTTTTTCTTTTCAATATTTTTTTTTATCCTTTTACAATGGCAATTGGGTTGACTGGATTTTGGGTTTGGCTGAAGTGTTCATTTGGAGTGTGATGTGGTGATTGATGGCAATTTTGTGTTAGAGGTTAGGTCCTTGGCCGATGTGGTTGAATCAAGGCGATGTTTTTTGGGTTTCTTTGTGAAGAACATGAGGATTTTTCTTTTGGTTTTCTCGGCTACCAAATAAAGAGTAAAGATGAAAATTTTTTGAGCTTTCCCTTTTAGTTTTCTAGGCTACCAAATAAAGAGTGGAGAAAATTTATGTGGCTTTTTCTGATTTACTCAACTACCAAAAACAATCATTAATAATTTGTATTTTACGAAAAAAAAAATCAAAGAAAATCACAAACTATCAGAATCACCATGGATCGGAATTCGTGTGGAGCTTTATTACTCTGCCATCACCTGTGCCACAAACAGTGACTCTCAACCCAAAATCGTCTCATCCCTCTCATTCAATACCTCAAACTCTCACTCATCAGAGGCCGAGTGAGGGTCTATAGGGTGGCTTGAAAAACAAGACTGCATCCATCGGATTTTCAACAAAGGACCCAACACCAACCATGGCCATCTTCCTCATCATTTTTGTTTTAACTTATGTATTTTCTCATTTGGGTTTTGTCTAGTTTTTGAAACAAGCTGATGGGTTTTTGTTTTGTTATTGATATTGGTGTTTCTGTAGATTTTTGGGTTTAGTTACTTCTTTGAAAAGAGCACTAGAAATGAGATGGATCTTAACACTACAACAAAATGTATTTTTAGTGACGAAAATTAGTGAGGAAATATTTTTCGTCACTAAAAATACAGCTTTAGTGACGAAATATGAATTTCGTCACTAATAATAAAAAAAATTTCAACTTTTAGTGACGAAAAATGAATTTCGTCACTATTGTGATGTGAAAAATGGGCGCCAATAGAGGGAAACTTTGGCGCGAGTTTAATTAATCTATAGCGACGAAATATTTCGTCACTAAAAATAATAATAGTTTTGCACTTACATGTTTTTAGTGACGAAATCACAATTCGTCACTAAAAGTATGATTTAGAGACAAAATTCATTTCGTCACTAAAAATAATAATAATTTTACACTTATATGTTTTTAGTGACGAAATCACAATTCGTCACTAAAAATATTTTTAGTGACGAAATATGAATTTCGTCTCTAAAATTCTTAACAAAGCTTGGGTCTTTAGTGACGAAACTGAAATTCGTCGCTAAAAACTTAAAAGCCTAATTTCAATACCCAGCCTACCACAAAACAGTTCAATACCCAGTATCATTTTGGTAAAAAAAAAAAAAAAAATCCAAGAGATCAGCTCCCAAATCGCCTGGGCTCGCCGATGGCGACGCCTAGGCTCGCCATCGCCGATCGCGACCAGGCGTCGCGATGGCGAGCCTGGGCTCGCGATGGCGACGCCCAGGCGTCGCGATGGTGAGCCTGGGCTCGCGATGGAGACGCCCAGGCGTCGCGATCGCGACGACTGGGATCGCGATGGCGACGCCCAGGCGTCACGATGGCGACGCCCAGGCTCGTCATCGCGACGACTGGGATCGCGATGGCGACACCTAGTCTCGCCATCGCGACGACTGGGATCGCGATGGCGACGCCCAGGCGTCGCGATGGCGAGCCTGGGCTCGCGATGGCGACGCCTGGGCTCGCCGATCGCAACGCTTGGGCTCGCTGTGCTGTTTGGATCTGAGCTTCGGACACCATCATATTCTCGGCTCGCTGTGCTGTTTGGATCTGGGCTCGCCGAAGGAGTTGGCTGAGGAGGAGGATATGAGATTGTATGGATTCGGCTTCGAACACAATCATATTCTCGATCGTTTTCTTGTTTCAAACCTCTCCGGCTTAGGTACTTTTCTACTTCAATTCTTTGAATTTTCAGTTGTGATTGATTTTTTTTTTCTTTTTTTGGGTGTGAAACGAGTGTTTGGTTGCTGAGAAAATGTATGGAAACGAAAGTAACTGATATTTTTTTACTCAATAAATGTTTTAAGTGAGTGTGAAGCAGTAATTTAAGGAGGAATCGGATATTATTATATAAAATTGAAAATTTAGGTATATTTTCTCAATGCAATCGAATCGTTGATAAAAGTAAACCAAAATTTAGCTTGAATTGCCTCAACTAGGGGAATTGATGCGGCTCATTGCAGTACACAATTCTCTAGACCTTTCGATAAACATTTTAGCTTGAATTCAAGTGCTTTTGATCCTGTTCGTGATCTATTTCGGTGTTAAGCTTTAGGGTATTCTGCTCATAGGTAGGTATTAAGCTTGTCACCATTCATTTTTGGTGGAAACATGTGTTATTAAGCCGAAGATAAGCCAACAAAATCATGTGGGATACTTTTGTCACCTTGTCATTGGTTTTCATGATAAGCCTTAATTGTCTTAGACAAAGACGAAATATTGTACTTGCCTCATAGTAACAAATAAGTTTCATGTACGATGCTCGTGCTTATGCTCATTCCTTTTGTTAGTTAGGCCGCCTTATTTAGTTGAATGAAGGATGATGTGAAAAGTGTTTGCCAATGGATTTATAAATTCCGTGAACACCAAAATGTATGTAATCAATGTCATGATAATTAATTGTAGCCCTTTTCCAAGTTAATCTTATAGAGTCCCTAGGGAAGACAAAATTTTGGTAGAAGGTTGTTTTAGTGGAGATCAGTTCTCTATAGGGGTCTCATTTGAAAGGTTGAATAATTAGCAAACAAATTAATACTACTGGCACCGAGCAGTAAATTCAACCCTTTTTCATGTAGTAGATTTTGGTAAATAACCCTATCTTCAATCTGTGACAACTCTAACCATGCAATGTTCACCTCTCCCTTCTGATCAATCTTTACATTTTAAAAACGAAAATCTTCTCAAAGTTTGTCTGCTGTCAAAGTGATCCACATTTGAGGCAAAAGTGGGAGTAAAGTATTTATTTACCTATTATTATTATTTTTCTTTTCTAAAAGGTCTTTGGGTAACATAATGCATTGTTAGAAATGTTTCATATAACATAATTAATGTTTTTGCTTTACGATTTTAATGTGGTATTGTGTTTATATTTGTGCAGATTTCTTATTGGTGGCTATTAGGAGATTTACTTTTGGCATTACTTGAAGACATATAATGACATCTTTTGTTAGTTCTAATTATATTATGTTACACTTTTTGTATTGTTATAAAACATTTTGAGTTATTGTAGACGTTTCAAACAATTATTGTATGGAAGGAGTTTGAATTAGATACTTGATTTATTTTTTACTTGTAGAATGTATGGATCTTTTTTTATAAATGTGTTGAAATAAATGTATTATTTAAATGTGAGGTTTTAGTAATGTAATAACAGGTTACAGGTTAATATCAAAGCCATGAAAAAAATAAAAACAGAAAATAAGTTTTAGTGACGAAATATTTCGTCACTAAATGTAGCAAAATTTTGTAAGAAATGGCTTTAGTGACAAAAATTTTCGTCACTATATGTGCACGGATTTTCTTAAAAATAGTTTTAGTGACGATTTTTCGTCACTATTTGTACCCAAAAATAATTTTAGTGACGAAATTATTCGTCACTAAATATGATTTAATAAACTAAAGTATTTTTAGTGACGAAATATTTTCGTCACTGAATGGTGTTTTTAGTGAGGAAAACATTTAGTGACGAAACGTTTTCGTCTCTAAAAGTTTTTTAAAAAAAAATCAAATCGGACTTTTAGTGACGAAATTTTTCGTCACCAGGACTTTTAGTGACGGAGTTTCAGTGACGAAATGAGTTTCGTCACTAAAAGTCCGATTTCGTCACTAAAGGTTCTTAGTGACGAAAAACTGGACTTTTAGTAACGAATTTTTTCGTCACTGAAAATACATTTTGTTGTAGTGTAATTTTTGTTTGTAAATTAGGCTTATTGAAGTGGCGGTGCTTGGATTTCTCAGCCAGGTTTCATTTTCTTGAATTTTCCCCTTCATAGTGGTGTGGTGGCTCTAGTGTTTTTTTTTTCTTTGCTCTGGAAGTGACTCCATTGGCTTTCGTGGCGGCATGTGTGGTGAACGTGGCATGGCACTATCTTTTGTTTTTAGTCCATTTTGAGTTGTCAAACAAGTTTTTTAATTTCAAAAATAGAATATTGTTTTTGAAAACAGAAAATAAGAGGAAAAAAAAACAGTTACCGAACATACTCTTAGTTATTGCCTTTTTGACTTCTAAAAATACCCTTAATTGAATTAGTTTATCCTTATTCTAAGAACGTAAGAAATGAGGTTAAAATCGTAAATTGACCAAAATTAATAACAAAAAACTAACAAAATAAAAACAAAATTATTATATAATTTTATATTATATTTGAAATGATGTACAGCAGTACAACACTTTACCAGTACAATTACATTACATTCAGCCAGCCAAAGACGCAGACAAAACAGAAATTGAATTCCTGGTTGATCTGGTTTCAAGCAGATGCCGTGTGAATGCCTTTTCCTCTCTCACTTGCAAACAACTGTATCCATTTATTCCTTTTAAAGGGACGCAATATAGAAACTGAATTCCGTTTTTTCAAGAGACTTCTTGAGCTTTTCAGTTAACTTCTGCAGTTTCCTAAACATGTAAGAGTTAATTTTCGAGCAGACCTTATCTCTTCTCCTTTTTGAAATTAACAAAAAAAAAAAAAAAATTCACATAAAATCTTTTCTTTATTAATTTATTTTCTTTGTGTTTTTTGTTTTTCATCATCATTTGTTTGAATATATTTCTGATACATATCATTATTGTGCTTCCAGATTTACCAATATATATTTCTGATGGATTTTGGCACGGAAAGCCCCTCTTCATCTTTTCCATCGACTACTTTTGGATACACATATGATGTCTTTCTCAGTTTTAGAGGTGAGGATACCCGCAATAATTTTGCAGGCCATCTATATACAGCTTTAAATAATAAAGGCATACATACCTTTAAAGATGATGAAAAACTTCATCAAGGAACAACCATTAAGTCTGAACTCTTGAAAGCAATAGAAGAATCCAGATTTGCTATCGTAATTCTATCAAAAGATTATGCTTCATCAAGCTGGTGCTTGAGTGAACTTGCAAAAATTATCGAGTGCATGAAAACGACAGGGCTGACAGTTTTGCCTGTTTTTCACGAAGTGGATCCAAGTGATGTGCGACATTTGAAGGGGGTTTTTAAAGAAGCCTTTGCTGGATACAGTGTTTGTTTTGAGGATAAGATAGATGAAGTGAACAACTGGAGAGATGCTTTGGTAAAAGTTGCCAATATTGCTGGATGGGATTTATGTCATAGGTAAGAATTTCTTCTGAAAACTTTTGGAGAATGATGTTAATGATCGTTATTTGTGATTACTTGCTTGCACATTTCTTTTTATAATTTTCTAGCCGAATTGGAGAAATCTTCAATTAATTTCCCATGTATATTAGATAGAATTATAATAAGCTCAAATAGGAAACTTTTGTCAAGTGGGTAACTTGATATCTCCATTCATTTAGATAGAAAAGTGTTACAATTAAAAAGATACCAAGATCCAGTCCTAATTCTAGCAAATAATTCTTATTTTGCTTTAAGTGTAAGTAAAGAATTCTTAATTTTACTTGTATTGCGAGTATTAGATCTCTGGATTACTTCAAGATTTAGTATACACATGGATTAGATCAGGATTTATTATACATACAATACAATTCAATGTCTTCAACTCAATATTAACTTAGTAAGCATATATTTTAACCATTTAGGCCTTTCTGCCTTGGAATATTATGGTTGACCCGCATTAATTAATTCCATTTGTTTTTTCTATATTCTCTTTCTTTCTTTTTTGTCTTTTTTATTTTTACCTTCATATTTTCCTATGTAATTTTAATAAGGTACCATAGTTATATTTTATTTTTTCTGATAAAAGAAGTCTTAATAATTTATTATGGCATTGTACGATATATTTGCTAGAAAACCGTTTGTATCTCATACAAAACAAGATCTACTTCCATGATGCTAGAAATCACTAGCTTTAATGAGCTTTGGACCTTTTGTCAACTCTTGACAAGCTCAGATTACTATTTATATTTTATTCAACTACTGAAATATAATTGCACTCTAGATTTTATTAATAAAATATATATCCCAAGGCTCTAATATTAATATTCGACCCCTTTATAAAATCACCTAGTGAAACAAAATCATAAAAGTAACTGTCACTTTGTAAATCAATGCATAATATTTCCTTGAGTCCCAAGTTAAATATTTAAATTATTCATATATTTATGAAATCTAGTTTCATTAACGCTCTGTTTGTTTTGCTGAAAAACTTTTTGTAAAAATAGTTTTCTACATTTTTCAGTGTTTGGTAACACAAAAAAACTAGTCAACGGAAAACTATCTTTACTCAATGGAAAATCCTAATAAAAACAAGGCTTGTTTTTTATAGGTTGTTTTCCAAAAAAAATTGGAAAACAATCTCTCTCACACAGTACGCTCTCTCACTCTTTTTCTCTTCTCTTTTCTTTTTCTTTCCTCACACTCTCACTGTCACTAACTCTGGTCTCTCCTCTTCCATAGATCTCTCTCCCTCACATGCTCTTCATATTTCTCTTCCCCTTTATAACACAGTTCTCTGAGTAGATTTTTTTTCCCTCATTGCTCAGTAATTATTTCATTCTCTCTACCAACTTGCAAAATAGAACATATTTGCAGCGGTAATTATTTCATTCCTCTCTACCAAAATCCCAATTATTTACTTTGAATTTCAAACTTGATTTTATTTTTTCTCTAAGAAATTTTTGGTTTGATGGATTCTAGGTAGAAGTTTTTTTGCACATTAAAGTGCTAAAAAAATGAAAATAATAAATAATAAAAAAGAAGAAAGAATGAATGAATGAAGTAAAAGACGAGAATTTTAAACATAGTGCCTATATGGCTCTAAATTGCTTTTACATAGAATAATTTTTTTGTTGACAGATACATTATGCAGATACTATGTAGTGACGATACTATGTAGATACATTATATGAATACATAATTTTGAGTAATATTAAAGACTTGTGATTGACTATAGTAGAAAATTAGTGTACCAGCAAAAAGAGTAGAAAATTAAAAGTTATTGTTATTTGTACTTATTAAAGATGTATTTCCTTATCAATTTTATGTATATAGACAAATGGTTGATATATATATATATATATATATATATATATATGTGTGTGTGTGTGTGTGTGTGTGCAGACATTTCTATCCATATATATGAGCAAGATGAATGGTAGAGATCATGAAAATTTGACAACTAATTTTGATTGTATTTATTGTCAAAATTTTAGTATGAAAAACAAATTCATTCTTGTTTTTTTATTATTATTATTTATATTGATTACATTAGTTGGTTTACATGATACACATATCTTAAATTACACAAGAAATATAAAAAATAAAAATAAAACTTTGCATACCAAACACCAGAAAACATTCTTAAGCTCATTTTTATGGTCGTCACCAAACACTGGAAAATGATATAGTTTTCTAAAAAATGCTCTTTGGTTCATTTTCCAAAAAACGTTGATGCTAAAACAAACAGAGCGTAAATATAAATTTCAGTAACACTTTACTAAATTGGTTGGGCCAACACTTTGAATGATCAATTCCCATTAAACTTATCTCAAGATGATGTTTTGTGTCTTTAAAAACAGATTATGGATTTTATCTTGAGAATGTGGGTTCCCACAAACTACATATGATTACCTAACATGCAAAGGTTTTGATTGTGCAATATCTCACTCTGATATCGATCGAAGCAACCAACATTTCATGTTTGAGTTCACCATTTTCTCATAATTGAGAGTCTATGTATATAGCAGTTATGAAATTTATTGTTTAATTTAGGTGACATTAGTTAATAGAACAATAAATTTTACAGCTGTCTAGTCTAGTTAAGTGTACTTACACACTTAAGACACGAACATATCAATCAAAAGTCTACACTTCTATGATCAAGACAAATCATCAAATTGATATGTTATAGTCCTCATGGATGAAATGCCTAATTTCACCATTGACCATGAACTAGGATTTATGACTTTACAAGGACTTGTGATTTAGATCTTTACCATGCAAATCTTACTCCAATACAAGGCCTTTCTCCCCATGTGCGAGGACCCTTAGGCTAAAGTCAGAAGACTTTTGCGGTATTTTCTATTTATAAGACTACAACACCTATGGATTGGTAAATAATTAAATATGGAATACCTTTCTTAGTAGACAAGCAATACTTTTGTTGGTGGACAAGGAATATCTTCATTGGTGAACAAGGAATAGACTTTCTTTTCACACCAAGGAAACCCAAACCAAACCAAATTAGGAATTTGAGACAATTTCTGACATACCCCTCCTTGGATCTTGTATGAACTGATTTTTAAGGTTCAAATTCTAATGGAGTTAAATTTACTCTCTTTGGTGTAAAAACAGAAAAATGGAGACTATGGAGAGAGATAAGTATGTCATATTTGGGTTAGTTGGGAAAATAACCGTAGCTTTAAAACCCAGCGATCTAACTGAATTAATTGGGAACCAGCTCAAGAGCTGGAACACCCACCCAGGTGGTTGTCATATTGGACAATTAAAGGAAACTTACGGGCCCATTAGTTTCCTTTAATTGTCCAATATGACGGCTAAATGCTTGGTTTTTGTTAGGAATGGAAAACTAGTGGATCTAAATACATTTTTAAGAATTAGCTCTATTTAAATCGTTTATGATACCTACCAATAAAATAATAAAATTTGTATATTAGTTTTTTATCAGAATTTTGTATTAGTTTTTGTGGGGGGAGCAAATGTGTCAAAACACCATATGGGCCTTGGGCCTGGCCCGAGGACTTGGACTCCGTCAAAGGGCCGTAAGTCGAGAGTAAGGCCTCCCAAGACAAGGGCCCAAAACGCCGCCGACCAGGACGCTGGCTAATTAGGAGAGTGTCCAAGGAGAATGTCTTCTCGGACAGTAGAATCGGAGACCGAGAAGCGCAGCATGACGCCTAAGGAGGAGCTCTAAAAGCTCAGTGAATCATACTAAGCTTCAACGGGGCGCCGAGGAGGGGGACAAATGGGACGTGCATTGCATAAAGCTGCTGCCACCGCATTAAAGACCTTTCACCTACCTGCCTGGTCGTATTAATGAGGAAATGACTTCTGAAGGGACGGCGGTCAGCTTTATAGTCATGGGGGAGTGTTTCCAGGGAAATGACGGATGGGAACCAGGACTGGGAAGTATAAATAGAGAAGGGAGAACCACTAGAAAGGGGACTAATTTTTGCCCACCAAGGATATTCTCTCTCTCCCCTCCTAGATAGCTTAAGGGAAAGAAGGAGAGAAGCTCCTCGGCCCATGTCCGAGGAAATTCAAAGTCACTCCATCAGCCCGTTGTACACCAATAGTGAACTTAGCCCGTACGCCCTCGCTCGCTACCGCCCTAGAAAGTCCAGGCTTTAAGCCCACTCTCTACAAATTCTATTGTGTAGGTCACTTGGGCCGGCCCTGTCACTCAGTTGGGCCCTAGGCTTAATTTGTGTCCTTACAATTGGAGCCGTCTATGGGAAGCCTCGACGAAAGGGACGTAAAATTTCATGGAATGCTAGGGTCTGCAACGTACAGAGTCCATAGGATCCTAGCAAGACGATCACTTCTTGCAGTTAGAGCAAGAAAGAGATCGTGAAGCCAGCGTGCGCACAGGACATACGCGCGGGAGAAGTCACGCACAGGAAGAAAGTAGAACTTCCCGCGAGAAAAGTGTTGAAACCCTACAAAGAAAGGTTGACCATCTGAAAAAGAAACTGCCCCTGGAGAAACGACGACGCACGCCCTATCCTTCAAATCGGTCTTCAGTAGATTCTGGCAGTAGCTTCTGCAACTCCAAGTCAAGAACCCCCCAGCGAATCCTCCTCTCGCAGAGACGAACGCCATCACGGACCTAAGGATAAGAGGACATCCTCCAGAGGACTGGCCAACAATGCGCTGAGTAAGGCGCTCCACCAGATTTCCAAGTCGTTTTTTACTCGTAGGATTGAGAAGGGAAGGTTTCCGAGGCGGTTCACTTAACCAACCTTCACCATTTACAATGGAAGGACGGACCCAGTAGAACACGTGAGCCATTTCAGCCAGAGGATGGTGGTACACTCAAAGAATGAGACCCTGATGTGCAAGGTCTTCCCCTCCAGTCTGGGACCTGTCGCGATAAGGTGGTTCAATGGCCTGAAGGCAGCCTCTGTTGATTCCTTCATGGAGCTCACTAGGGCATTTGGATCATGGTTCATCACGTGCAGTAGGGTACCTCGGCCACTGGATTCATTGTTGTCTATGGCCATGAGAGAAGGAGAGACCCTCAGGGCGTATACCGACAAGTATTAGGAGATGTACAACGAAATCGATGGGGACTTTGACGAAGTCGCCATAAGCACCTTCAAGGTCGGCCTCCCGAATGAACACGACCTGAGGAAATCGCTGACCAAAAGGCCTGTCAAGAGCGTGCGTCAGCTCATGGATCGCATCGATGAATATACACGGGTTGAGGAGGATCAGTTGTAAATAAAAGGGAAGGCGAAGGTTATCCCTCAAGAGATGAGGGATTTCAGGTCGGACCGGTACAACAACAATAGGCCGAGCAACATCATCCAACACCTACGCAGGTGGTCGGCGCTATGTTTTGCGAACCCATACAGCGGGTGTTTAAGAAAATTCGCCACGAGCCCTACTTCAAGTGGCCCAATAAAATGATAGGAGACCCTATGAAGCGCAACCAGAATCTCCACTACCAGTATCACCAAGAAAATGGCCACACGACAGAGAACTGCAAAAATTTACGAAATTGTCTGGAGCATTTGGCGAAGGAGGGAAAACTGAGGTCGTTCTTATATCGGCCGGATGGGCAGGAGGAACATCCGGGACCAGTAAATCCCGGCCGTCACACCCCCAGACCCCCTTTGGGAACCATCAATGTCATCCTCGCTGCTCTTAGGAGGACTGGCTCCTGCCCCTCCAGGGTGATGTCCGTAGCATTGGCCCTTGCCGAGAGTCCTGGCTTCGAGCTGAAGAAGTTTAAGGATAGCAGACCCCCGTTGCTGGGCTTCTCGGACGAGGACAATGAGGGAACCATCCAACCACACGACGATGCCTTGGTCATAATGTTAAGAATCGGAGGTTAAGATGTGAAAAGAGTAATGGTGGATTAAGGAAGTGGCGTTGACATTATGTACCCCGATCTATTCAAAGGGCTAAACCTGAGGGAAGAGGACCTTTCGGCCTACGACTCACCCCTAATAAGATTTGAGGGAAAGGTAGTCATCCCGAAGGGACAGATCAGGCTGCCTGTGCAATCAAGACCAGCGGTGGTTGAGGTGGATTTCATCGTGGTCGACGCTTACTCTCCTTACACGGCCATTGTGGGAAGACCCTGGCTGTACGCCCTAGGGGCTGTCTCCTCTACCCTCCACGCCAAGGTGAAGTTCCCTTTTGGCGACCAAGTCAAAGAGATCCTCGGGAGTCAGTCCGCCGTAAGACAGTGCCTGACAGCCGCAATTCTACACAGGCCGGATCCTGAGCCCTCAACTTCAGCTGCCCCTGCCCCATAGCAATTAGCCTCTTCTACCACAACTGGAGGGATAGTGGCAGAAGAGCCCGAGTGTGAGGAGTTAGACAGGGTTCTCGTGAGTAGCAACCCAAAAAGGTTCTTCTAGATAGGGGCTCAACTGCCGGCCGAGGAAAGGGAAGAGTTGATCGCGTTCTTGAAGGGGAACCTCAACGTGTTTGAATGGGACGAGCATGAGATGCCTAGAATCGACCTAAATTTCATATGCCACTACTTGAACGTCAGCCCGGCCGCAGTGCCGAGGAAGCAACCCCCTCGGCGCTCTTCCAAGGAGCATTCCGAAGCCATTAAGGAGGAAGTCATCAAACTTAAGAGAGCTGGGGCTATCAAGGAAGTGTTCTATCCCGAATGGTTGGCACACACTGTCGTTGTAAAGAAGAAAAGTGGAAAATGGAGGGTATGCGTGGATTTCACGGATTTGAACAAAGCTTGTCCGAAGGACCCTTTCCCCATGCCTCGCATAGATCAGCTGGTGGACGCAACAGTCGGCCACCCTTGAATGAGTTTTCTAGACGCCTTTCAAGGGTACCACCAGATACCCTTGGCTTTAAAGGACCAAGAGAAAACGGCCTTTGTTACCCCCATCAATAACTACCACTACAAGGTGATGCCTTTCGGCTTGAAAAATGCAGAGGCTACCTATCAAAAGATGATGACCAGGATGTTCGAGCCACAATTAGGAAAAAATGTTGAAGTATATGTGGATGACATGGTTGTGAAGAGCAAGGCTATATCGGAACATGTAGCCAACCTGAACAGCACATTCCAGATTTTGAGGGAGCACAAGTTACGTCTGAACGCCTCCAAATGCTCCTTCGGTGTGGGGTTTGGCAAATTTCTGGGCTATATACTCACTCATAGAGGTATTAAGGCCAATCCTGCCCAGATCACCGTGATCTGCAATATGCAACCTCCTCGGAACCCAAAAGAGGTCCAAAGGCTAGCGGGGATGACCACCGCCCTCAACAGGTTCATTTCCCGATCCGCGGATAAGTGCCGACCCTTTTTCCAGCTATTGAACAAGTGGAAAGGTTTCGAATGGACCAAAGAATGTTCCTTTGCCTTCCAACAACTAAAGGAATATCTATCTCGACTGCCTGTTATGTCTCGCCCTAACTTTGATGAAATGTTGTTCGCGTACATCACCGTAGCTGCCCACGCCGTTAGTCTGGTTCTGATACGGGATGACGACGATATACAAAGGCTAGTCTACTATGTGAGCAAGTCTCTGCAGGAGGTCGAGGTTCGATACCTACCGTTAGAAAAGGCGATTTTGGCCGTGGTGCACGCGACACGCCGGCTCCCGCATTACTTTCAATCCCACACGGTTGTCGTACTGACCCTGCTCCCACTTTAGTCCGTACCACAGAGCGCTGACTACTCTAGCAGAATCGCCAAATGGGGAACTGTCTTGGGAGCCTTCGACATCAAGTACATGCCTCGCACCTCCATGAAGGGGCAAGTGTTGGCCAACCTGGTGGTGGAATTCGCTGAGCCTCTTGTAAAGGAAAACCCGGAAGGATGTAGCTTTGATGGAAAACAAGTTGGCGTAGTCTCATGTGAGAAACCTTCGGTGTGGAAGGTTTACGTGGACGGAGCCTCCAACCAGAGAGGTTCAGGCGTAGGAATAGTTTTGGTATCTCCAGATGTAATCATCGCTGAAAAGTCTCTAAGGATAGCATTTCCAGCTACCAATAATGAGGCCGAGTATGAAGCTTTGCTGGTGGGAATGGACATGGTTTGGAAGATGAGGGGAAAGGCGATGCAAGCATTCTCAGACTCTCAGCTAGTGGTCGGCCAGGTGGAAGGGAAATTGGAAGCCAGGGAACCGAGGATGTGAGAGTATTTAGCCTGCGCCAAGCACTTGCAGTCCAAATTCGAATCTTTTACATTATCGTATGTCTCCAGGAACGGTAATACCCACGCCGACTAGCTGGCCACGCTCGCGACTTCCTCAGCTTAAGGCCTTTCTCAGGTCATCCTCGTCGAGGACCTGTTTAAGCTAGTCGGGCCAGATTGTCATGTCCTTTAGATCCACTAGGTCAGAGCGGGGCCCAGTTAAATGGACCCCATAGTGTCTTACCTTAAACACGACACTCTGCCAGAAGAGAAATCTGAGGCCGACAAGGTCCTTAGAAAGGCTCCACGGTTTTGGCTATCCAAGGACAAGAAGCTTTATAAACGCTCTTTTTCGGGGCCCTACCTGCTGTGTGTGCATCTGGAAGGAACGGAGTAGCTCTTGGAGGAGTTGCACGAAGGAATATGCGGTAACCACACAGGCAAAAGGTCACTAGCTCATAGAGCCCTTACACAGAGGTATTGGTGGCCAAACATGCAGAGAGAGGTGCAAGAGTACGCTAAAAAGTGCGATCAATGTCAAAGATTCGCTCCCAACATTCACCAGCCGGGTGGCATCCTTAATCCTTTGGCCAGCCCTTGGCCGTTCGCAGAGTGGGCCTTAGACATAGTGGGTCCATTTCTGAGGGCAGCAGGCAACAGGAGATGGTTGCTAGTAGGGATAGACTATTTCACCAAATGGGTGTAAGCTAAGCCCTTCTCGAATATCTGAGATGTGGACGCGAAGAAATTCGTCTGGAAAAATATCATCACTAGGTTTGGGGTCCCGCGCAATCTCATCTCAGACAACAGACTGCAGTTCGACAACAAAGCCTTCAGAAAATATTGTGGGGACTTCGGCATCACGAACAGGTACTCCACTCCAGCCTACCCGCAGGGGAACGGCCAAGCCGAGGCACGGCCAAGCCGAGGCGATTAACAAGTCAATAGTCAATGGGCTTAAGAAAAGACTAGACGATGCGAAGGGCAGATGGGTGGATGAGGTGCCACACGTGCTGTGGACTTACCAAACTACCCCACGAAGGTCCACGGGGGAGACACCTTTCGCGATGGCGTATGGCGCCGAGGCTGTGATCCCTTTGGAAATGGGGTTCCCGACGATGAGGGCGCAATCTTTCACCCCTAATGCTAATGATTACATGATGCTAAAAGGGCTGGACCTAGTGAAAGAAAGGCGGGAAAACGCGATGGTCCGTTTAGCTTGCTACCAGCAGAAGCTCAAGCGGGGGTACGACTCTCGTGTAAGGCCCAGGCCCCTTGCCCCGGGAGATCTAGTCCTGAAAAAGGTTGTCAGAATGGCTAGGGACCTGACATGGGGAAAATTAGGACCAAACTGGGAGGGACCTTACCGTATAACCTCGGTGGCCGGCATAAGGTCATACTATCTCGCCGACTTAGAAGACAAACTTGTAAAACGACCCTGGAATATAAATAACCTTCGAAGGTATTACTACTAATGAAAGGCGTGCACGCCATGTATTTGGATATCATTGTATCATGCTAATTGTTAATATGTTAATCTCTATCGCTAGATTGTGTATACGTTAATGTCAACCTAGGCTACGCCAAGTCCTCGGACTTTCTGCCTTGGGAAAATTTAATATACAGCTTATTTTTAATTATGTGTTAATGTCAACCTAGGCTACGCCAAGTCCTCGGACTTTCTGCCTTGGGAAAATTTAACATACAACTTATTTTTAATTATGTGTTAATGTCAACCTAGGCTACGCCAAGTTCTCGGACTTTCTGCCTTAGGAAAATTTAACATACAACTTATTTTTAATTATGTGTTAATGTCAACCTAGGCTACGCCAAGTCCTCGGACTTTTTGCCTTGGGAAAATTTAACATACGGCTTATTTTTAATTATGTTCTAACGTCAACCTAGGCTACGCCAAGTCCTCGGACTTTCTGCCTTGGGAAAATTTAACATACGGCTTATTTTTAATTATGTGTTAATGTCAACCTAAGCTACGCCAAGTCCTCAGACTTTTGTCTTCATTGAGTGTTAGTGTTAGTCGTTGAACTGAACATGATCTAATTACACTTATGTAAAGGCTACTGTCACCTTTACTTTCGGGCACGCTTATGCATAATTAGCTATATGTTGGTCAACCCTACTATGTCGGGATCCACATGCAACGAGGCAAATTACACAGCAATAAACGTAGCCCACCCCCAAGAAATTACAAGACAAGTTCAATAAAAGAAGAGATTACAAGACAAGTTCAATAAAAGAAGAGATTACAAAACAAGTTCATTAAAACAGGTAATTACAAGACAAGTTCATTAAAACAGGGAATTACAAGGCAAATTCATTGAAAGAGGGGCGCTAGAATGTCTACAAAAACAAAGCTGCGTGAGGACAGCCTATCCCTTTATCTTCAAAGGAGGGTCCTTAACCAGCTCAGTTGAGGTCTCTTTGGTTCGGCCTTCCACATCAATTCGCTTTGGCTTGGCCTCGGACGGGTCCTAGACCATTTTCCCCTTATCCTTTGCCTTGGATGAAGGTTCGACCTGGCTAGCAGGCTCGCTCGATCCCTTCTCGGCTTCTTCCTTAGAGGCGGCGACCTCTTTGGGTGGCGGGACTTGATCTTGGAAGGAGGGAGGCAGCGTCGGGGCCACGGTCTCGGGATCAACCGAAGTGGCAAGAGCGTCCTCAATGAATCTGATATCCTCGGGATACCAGACCTTCTCGCTGCCCTCCACTCAGAGTTGTCAGGGACTCCCACAGCATTTAAGGCTTCCACCCAAACTTACTGGCAGTACTCCTTGCATAGCTCACCCAACTCCTCGATCAGGTGGTTCTCCATCACCTCGACCCCTTCGTTATAGGCGACCTTGGTGGCGGCCTCCACGGTCTCCCTAATAGTGTGAGCCACTTCCTTGGCCTATGCAAGCTGCCTTCTTAGATCTGAGATCTCCTGCCCTGCTTTGGACAGTGCCTCATTTTTTTGGTGTAGGAGCTTGCGTTGGGTCTCCACCTGTGCCGCCGCCGTCTTTAAGCCTGCGTCCAGGCTCCTCCTCTCATTTTGCTCAGAGGCTAGTTTGGCAGCCAGGTCAACCCTCTCCACCTCGATGCGACCCAACTCCTTCTCAACCTCCGCCTTGGCCCACTGCTTGGCACTGACCTGGTTTTGGTAGTGCTCCACAACCTCATCGGCAGCAAAGGCCTCCTAGATGGCCTATAGGGGATGGTTCCAACGGAAACATAGCAAACGAAAGTTAACATACACGAAAGCTAAAATGGCAGTAGCGAATTGAAGGTATAGCGCGTACCAGGCCCAAGTTCCTCTTGAGGGAAAGAAAGAGGTGCGTTCAGCCCATCCTCCCTAAGCCCTCCATGTCCCTAGGTAGGAGAAGAGGCTGCTCTAGGGCATTGGCTAGGTAGGAGGCATGACCTCTCTGAAAATTCTGGATGCTCACCTAGAGAGACACCGGAGCCCTGTCCACCTCCAGGGCAGGGGACCAGCTAGACTCCCCTTGGTGGACCTCGGCTTGTCCGCAAATCTCCCCGCTCTCGACGGATGAGGCTTGGCCCCCACCCATAGCAACTTGTTGTTGTTGCTGCTGCAGCTGCCTCTGGTACTTTTGCTTCTTCTCCCTCTCTCTATCAGCCTCCTTATTCTCGTTTCTCCTTTTCTTTGGGACGATAGAGGCAGGAGGGAGTGGGTCGGATAGAGGGGGAAGGGGAGGCGGGGGCAATTTTGGCTGAGACCCGGAGGCCTCCGCTCTGGAAACTTGGGTGCCCCTATTTCTGGCAAAAAGCTGTTTCAAAGACGCCATGTCGTCGTCTTCCTCGGAAGAATCCTCTGGACGGGCAACAACTAGACCTTTAATACAAGAATTCCTGTCCGAGTTGCCCTCTTCTTCATCCAAGATATCGATCACATGGTCCCCCAATGGTCTCTCAGCCTCCTCTAAACGGAACCGGTCAATTTCCTCATCAAGGGACGGGGGGGAAGTCCTCAAAGGGATAGCTTCTCGGACAACCCGACCCTGCTGCTGTACCGCCAAAGGGATAGCTTCGACGGCCCGACTGTACAGAATGGTAGATGGCGCGTCTGGTATGGCTCGTGGGGCGAGGAATTTGCGATAGCGAACGTCTATCCTCGCGCGTCTGCGATCACCTGCGAGAATGGTGTCCTCAACCTCGCCAAAGACCTTCGATATGGGGTCGTATCCCAATATGAGGTGGGCAGCCCTCACCTGCAAATCTCCAGTTATGAAGACCTCAGATCTCAGAACCTTGTTAAGGTCCGGGATGTTGACGTCGCCCAAGCGAGGAGAAGTATGCCATTTGTCTGCAAGGAAGACAACAGAGGAGCTAAACATGGTTAGATACTAATAACAAATCCAGTAAGGAAAGCAGTAAATGGCAACGAATCTACCAAGGGAGCACAAAGGGGCAAAAAACAAAAAAGAAAGAGGGGGGAGAACCAAAAACTCCTAAGTCATGGGAAATCGCACATGGCTGCCCCTCGCTCACTGGGCAATAGGGACCGTCATGCCACCGCCCAGTGGCGATGAGGTAGTCATCTTTCATGCCCTTATTGGACTTGGGTAGATAAGAGATGAGCCTGACGGTGTTAGACCTCGACTTAAGGTAATAACTGGCGTCTTTCAGCCTGTGGCACTCGTACATGTAAACCACGTCGTGCCACGTAAGGCGCAGGCCCATCTGCTCATTCAGGGCATCGACGTAGCCTAATATCCTAAACATATTAGGGGTACACTGGTCTGGACATAACCTATGGTTGCGAAGATATTCGCTGGTCACGCCCTTCATGGGTAACGTCATCCCACCCTTTAGGAAGGCGATTATAGGGATGACCACCTGTCCCTCCTTCCTAGAATCTGCTACGGCCTCTAAGGGGTAGTATTTCAGGCCCACATCTGGAAGAATGTGGTATTTGGCCCTAAATCCTTCCATACCAGAGGCCGTATTGACTAGACACTTAAATCTACCCATGGGGTTGAAAATCAAGGTAAAGAGTTACGGTGAAAGGGAAGAAAGGTCGACAGCCGAGGAGAAAAGGGTTCGAAGGAGGGAGAAACTTACAGGAGGAAGATATGCGAACTTCTGGGAGCTTCTTGAGTAAGGGAGAAAGATTGAATGACTCTGGAGGATATTTGCTCTTTGGAAGAAATGATGGACATTCATGATTACCAAAGCGTTTTGATGATTAAGGGGCGGCGGTTCATGAGAAACATCCCGCTCAAATTTTTGGGAATGAACCCAGGCCGTTAGATCCCCATCTCATTGTTGAACGTGCGCGACAGGGAGTTACTCAGCGTAATTAATGCAGGCGTTACATGTTACGAAGCGCCAAAGGCTCTCCCAAATGACACGAGTGGATTTCGCACGTGTGACAATTAGGAGGTCACATAAAGGGAGGATTTGCAGGTCAAAAACTCATCTGTCTTCTTGGGTCGAAGTCAAATGACTTTTTGAGGGGCTATTGTAGGGGGAGCAAATGTGCCAAAACACCATATGGGCCTTGGGCCTGGCCCGAGGAGTTGGACTCCGCCAAAGGGCCATAAGTCGAGAGTAAGGCCTCCCAAGATGAGGGCCCAAAACGACGCCGATCAGGACGCTGGCTAATTGGGAGAGTGTCTGAGGAGAATGTCTTCTCGGACAGTAGAATCAAAGACCGAGAAGCGCAGTATGACGCCTAAGAAGGAGCTCTAAAAGCTCAATGAGTCATACTAAGCTTCAACAGGGCGCCGAGGAGGGGGACAAGTGGGACGTGCATTGCATAAAGATGCTGCCACCACATTAAAGACCTTTCACCTACCCGCCTGGTCGCATTAATGAGGAAATGACTTCTGAAGGGACGAAAGTCAACTTTATAGTCATGGAGGAGCATTTCCAGGGAAATGACGGATGGGAACCAGGACTGGGAAGTATAAATAGAGAAGGGGGAACCATTGGAAAGGGGACGGATTTTTGCCCACCAAGGATATTCTCTCTCTCCCTTCCTAGATAGCTCAAGGGAAAGAAGGAGAGAAGCTCCTCGGCCCACGTCCGAGGAAATTCAAAGTCACCCCATCAGCCCGTTGTATACCAATAGTGAACTTAGCCCGTACGCCCTCGCTCGCTACCGCCCTAGAAAGTCCAGGCTTCAAGCCCACTCTCTACAAATTCTATTGTGTAGGCCACTTGGGCCAACCCGGTCACTCAGTTGGGCCTTAGGCTTAATTTGTGTCCTTACAGTTTTTATTATAATAAAATAATTAGCATTTATCATTATGACTAATATACAGCTCATTTCTCTTTATAACTAAAATACTTGAAAGATTAATTGTAACTTTAATGTCTTTTTTATACTTTATTATTTCTATTTTTTCTTATAAAATATGTGAAAATAACCACACGTACACTCTTGGCGTGATGATCACCACATAATCTCTTATACTTGTGGGGAAAATAAGTGTTTGTTACTTGTTACTTGTTTTTCAAAATTAAATAAATTTGTTTACTTTCAAAAGTTCAATGTTTTATTTGATACTTTTGATAATATATGAATTAATTTGGACTCTCCCTAATTTATAGGGTTCAAAATGAAATTCGCTTTCCATCATTTTCCTTTTTCCATTTAATTAAATGATTGGCATCATCCTTCTCAATTGTCATCACTTACGAATGAACTCAATAATCTTTAAAGTGAAATTTACCCTCTTTTTTTCCTTTTACATTTAAATAAATTATTCTCATCATCTTCGTCATCACTTACAGCTCAATTTTTTTGTAGAGAAAAAATTCTCGTATCAACGAAAGCTTAAAGAATTCCTAAAGCTGAATTAGAAAAATAGTGAAGCTACAAGCCTATACTTAATATGATATGACATGCCACAAAGAAAAGAACTAGAAATAGTTACAAAAAAATTATGAATCATATTAAAACTGAAATAATGCTAGCTATGCGAAGCTTTATTGAAGGCTGTTGATTTCAGATTCAAAAAGGCAATTGTTTTTTTTCAGTCATTCCAAACAAAGGCCACTATGCAGATCTTTTTCCTTCTCTTTTTTATTTTTTTATTTTTGGGCAAGTAACAACTTCGCATATCACTTTCACCAAATTACGACTTTTTTTTTCCTGCCTTCCACAACGGCACTAACTTATGTTTTCTCTAGTACAGCTTTAGTAATAGAAGATAAAGTATTCAAGCAAATGATAAGTCCAGATGCCCAACTATGTAGTGCAAATTTTGTTTGGTCTATTTGTTTTATCTTTATTTTTCTTTCTTTCTTTCTTTCTTCCTATATTGAAATTTAGAATTCCTTTTTTGTTTTGTTTTGTTTTTTTTTTTTTTTTTGAGAACAGAATTCCCTTTTCTATAGTAATTAAATTGAAATTTATGAAGCATTTATTTCTGAGCCTTTTGCCTCTTTTTCTGACTCAATAAATTTTTTGTTCAATATTCCTCTTTGTAGGAGCGAGTCACCAGTTATTGAAGAGATTGTCAGGAAGATATATGGTCAATTGAATTCTATATACTCAAATGTTCACGAGGATTGTGTTGGATTGGACTCTCGTGTGACAGAAATAAAAAATTCACATTTAGGCATTGGGTTGGAAGATGTACGTTTTATAAGAATTTGGGGAATGGGTGGAATGGGTAAAACAACCTTAGCACGAGGCCTTCATCAAAGGATTCATTATCATTTTGATGTCAATAGCTTTATTGGCAATGTTAGAGAAGAAAGTTGTAAAAATGGTCTAATTTCTCTACAAAAACAGCTTCTTGATGATATCTTGATTGAAAGCAATATCTGAATACGGGACATTCAGTGGGGAATCAATATGATAAAGGATAGATTACAGAGGAAAAAGGTTCTTATCATTCTTGATGATGTGGATCAACTTGAACAATTAGAAGCATTAGCAGGAAAGAGAGACTAGTTTGGTCCAGGGAGTAGAATCATTATAACAACCAGAGATCAACGTCTATTGATCACACATGATATGACTGAAGCTAAAATATATGAGGTTAATAAACTAAATTATGTTGAAGCTCTAAAACTCTTTAGTAGGGAAGTCTTCAAGAAGGACTACCCACCAGAAGATTTCAAGGAGCTATCCGCAAATGTTATTCATTATGCTAGTGGACTTCCTTTAGCTCTCAAAGTTTTGGGTGCTAGCTTGATGAAAAGAGAACTGGTTGTTTGGAATCATATCCTAGCTAAGCTGAAAGAAGATCCTCTAGAAAAATTGATGAATGCTTTTGCAATCAGTTATAATGGCTTAGATTCCAAAGAGAAAAACTTGTTTTTAGATATTGCTTGTTTCTTCAAAGAGAAGAACAAAGGTTGGGTAGCAAATATACTACAAACAAGCATAGAAATAGATGTTCTTATAGAAAAATCTCTCATAAACATCTCACGTTTTGGAATGTTGTGGATGCATGATACACTAGAAGATTTTGGTAGGGAAATTGTTCGTCGTGAATCCCTTAATGAGCTCGGTCAACAAAGTAGGTTGTGGCTTAGTAATGATATCTTTCACGTACTGAAACATAATACAGTAAGTTCACTATACCAATTCTTAAGTTTTCTTATCTTATATATTTGGGCGATACAACTAAGTGTTTCTTATCTAACAATATGCTTATTCTCTCTATCTCTCTCTTTTGTTACTAGGGAACAAAAAAAGTTAAAGGCATATTCCTTAGCTCATCTTTTCTAGAAGAAAAGGAAATACACTTGAATGCTGAAGTCTTCTGGAAGATGATAAACTTAAGATTGCTTCAAATCAATCATGTCCACCTTCCCCAAGGTCTGGATTATCTTTCTAGTGAATTATGTTTTATGAACTGGAATAAATATCCTTTGGAATCCTTGCTAGATAGTTTCCATCCAAATAAACTCGTTGAACTCATTATGCATGCCAGTAGTTTAAAGCAACTATGGAAGGGAATTAAGGTAAGTTTTTCACTAATGCAACAATGTGCTTTTTTTTTTCTTAAAATAAATATTATGTTCAAAATGGTCTAATTTTCTTTATTTACTTATATATATATATATATATATATATATAAACAGAGTTCAATGACGTTAAAACACATCGATCTCAGTTACTCCAAGGACTTGATAATGATCCCCAATGTCACTGAAGCCCCAAATCTTGAGAAGCTAATTCTTAAAGGTTGTACAAGTTTGTCTAAGATTCACACATCCGTTGGATATCTTAGAAAACTTATTTTATTGAATTTGGATGGTTGTGTATGTCTTGAAAGTCTTCCATGTAAGATCAGTTTGGAATCTCTTAAAACTTTAGTTCTTAATGGTTGTTTGAGGTTGAAGAAGTTTCCAGAGATTGTGGGACATATGTCACACTTACCACACCTTGTTTTGGCTGGGACTGCTATAGAAGGACTACCGTTATCAATAAAGCATTTAACTGGCCTTACTTTATTGAATCTGAGAGAGTGCAAATCCCTTTTAAGTCTTCCTAATACCATTTGTTGTTTGACATCTCTAAAAATGCTCACTCTATCTGGTTGCTCACGACTTAACAAATTGCCCACGAATCTAGGAAATCTTGAATGCCTAGAGAAGTTGGAAGTGATTGGAATTGCTATAAGTGAACTACCATCATCAGTGGACCGTTTAACTAGCTTGACTTCATTGAATCTAAGTGATTGCAAGGACCTTTTGAATCTCCCAGATACCATTTGTAGTATGACAAATCTAAAAGCACTCACTCTTTCTGGTTGCTCAACACTGGACAGATTGCCAAAGAAGTTGGGGAATCTCACAGGTTTGAAGGAGTTAGATGTGAATAAAACTGCTATAAGAGAACTACCATCATCATTGGAGCATTTATCTAATCTTCATTGAATCTAATCGATTGTAAGGGACTCCTGAGCATTCCAAATGTCATTTGTAATATGACAAATATTGAAACTCTCACTCTATCTGGCTGCTCAAAACTTGAAGATTTTCCGAAGAACATTGGAAATCACATAGGCCTAAAGAAGCTAGAAATTATTGGAACTGCTATGAAAGAGCCACCTTCCTCCATCTTTCTCATAAAAAATCTCGAAGTACTACATTTTCATGGATGTGAAGGGACATCGTGTAAGCAGAATCCAAATCCTATGTGTTGGGAATTGCCTTCCCTATCTTGTTTGGGTTCTTTAGTTAAACTGGAATTAAGGGATTGCAATCTTCAAGCAGTACCTAATGATATTGACAGCTTGCACCTCTTAGAAAAACTAAATCTAAGCGAAAATAATTTTGTTTGTTTACCTGAAAGCATCATTCGGCCATCCAAGTTGGAAGATATATATATTGAGAATTGCACTAGTCTTCGATCTTTGCCACAAATTCCATCATCTACTCCTAAGTATTTGTGCAAATGGTTGTACCTCACTAGAAACATTACCTAATCAGTTAAAACAGGAAAGCTTTTTTGAGCCTAATGTCTATCTTCTCAATTGCTTCAAATTGGCTGACAATCAAGGCCTCAGTGACAAGCTTTTAAAAATGCTATTACGTTACTTTCAGGTACTCCCTCCCTCTCTCTCTCTCAAACATCATGGGTTTTTTTTTTTAATGTTTCAGGAACTCTGTTATATTGACTACTCAGGAACATATAGATTTGATGTCATAGTTCCCTCTCTCAAACATCTTTTTTTTCTTTTTTTCTTTTTTTTCTTTTTTTTTATTATGTTTCAGGAACTCTGTTATTATGACTACTCAAGAACATATAAATTTACTCTCATAGTTCCTGGAAGAAAAATCCCAAAATGGTTTAGCCATCAAAGTGCGGGGCATTCAGTGACTATGCAAATGCGTCCCAATTTTGATAAGACATGTTCGGCAATCGGAATGTGCGCTGCTTTTGAGTATCTTCCTTTTAGCCGAGTCGGTTTTGATAGAAGGAGACATATGCTTCATTGTTCCGCTACGTTCTATCTAAATGGTCGACTTCACAGATTAACTGCCTCCACGTTCAACTCAGAGTGCATATCATTTCCCTCTCCCAAAAAATTCGGTCAGGTCAAACCGAGTCACCTTTGGCTGATTTATTTGCGCCTAGATAACTCATTCGAGTACAGTACGTTCAGAGGCAATGAACGTTCAAATGGGGAGTACGAAATTGAGCATCTTCAGATTGATTTTAAAGCAGAAGGTAGAGGCTTGAAGGTTAAGAAATGCGGGGTCCATTTTTTATTAAAGCAAGACATTGAAGATCTCTGCCAAAAAATTGAGACGAATTTCGTTTCCGATGGAGAGGGTAGCTCTAATGTCATGACAGGCTCAGAGGGGATGTGGAACCTTAATCGAATTCCACGAATTGGAAGTTTTAATGCTGCGTTTAGGAATTTATGGCGTTGATGACGACTCTGATTGTCAGGAATATTTGATAAAAAAAAATTAAAAAAAATTGTGAGGAATCCTAGTGAAAGTGGGAGCTTTGATGAATCTGGAAGCCTAACAAACTTTTGTAAGTCACCGACTTTCTCCATCGTGTTTTTTTTTTTTTTTTTTTTTTTTTTGGGTAATAAAAGAGAGTATTATTCAAACAAGAGAAACATAAGAGGTGATCTGCTAAACAATAAGGTTGAAGATCAGGTTGGTAGCTATATATATATATATATATATATATATATATATATATATATACTTGCATTTCTTTTCCTTTTTGATCTGTGACTGGGGCCATTTTATTTCAGAAGTTTTGTGTTACTTTTATCTGTCGGTCAACCCATACTGAATATGATGTATGGGACTCTGGGGTAAGAAGTAACTGTCGCATTGCTAGAACGTGATGAATTTAAATCCCTCTATATCCGATGGCAGTTGTTCCAACCTTATCGCAACACATCCAAATCCATTGGCATGAACTCCGTCAGGAAGCTCCCTTTACGTTGGTATAAGTTTGAGATAATTGCTTTCACGTACTTTGATTTTGATTTCCATTCCTGTATCCTTGTTTATGAAATAATAACAATTCCAAATCTCAAAGTTTGGAGATTGATTATTTTTTGCAGCTCTTCCGACTCACACACACCAGGTTAGTACGTTAAGAAATCTCATATGAGGTGGCCCATAAGATGTTGACAAGAAGTTTCGAACCCACAATTCCACGAATATAACAAGGCCTTAAGAACCACTTAGCCAACTCCTTGGGATCGAGATAGATTATGAATCCTCATGGTGAGTTATATATATTCGTTTGATCTTTTCCATAATATTTTTCATTTTAAGGAAAAAAAAATTATAGTTACAATAATAATACTTCCAAAAAAAAAAATTGTTAAGTTTTGATTTTTAACATTAATGTTGGTTTATTCCATGACAAAAAGTGTTGTAATTGCATAAATTTATTTCCTTGTATTTTTGTGGGATTTATTTGTAATGAGTTTAGTATTAAGAGGTGAAGATTTGATCAAGACAACTAAAAATCACATGAGGAGCACACGCTAGAAGCTGAAGAGTCAAATGCCAACTGTGGAAATTGAAGAGTCGTATGCTAGCTGTGCCAGCTGGATTTTGCTACTTAGGCAACCCGCGAGTGACCTGTGAGTGACTTGTGAATTTCACTAGCTAGAGAATTTTTAGTGTGACTTATTTGCCCATCACTCATACTATATATACCTTCATTACCCATAAAAATTGGGAGGAGCCAATTGAGAGAAAAATCCTAAGAGAAGTTTCTACAACACACCCATCTTGTTACAGAGAGAACAACTCATTCTTAAAGAAAAATTTTTGTAGTCTCTTCTCCTTCCCTTTCCCATTGTTATACCCATTGAGAAGAGATTTGTACCCAAACACTACCAACACTCATTCAAAGTGTTGAGAGTGTTTTCGGAGCTTGGGAAGCATTGGAAGATGTCAAGGATGACGGATGCAATTTGGAGCTTATTGTAGGATCTGGAAAGCTAAAGAAGACACGGTTTGGCATAACCTTGTTGGAGCAAGAAGCTTGGAAGGCTTAGGTGCATTAAGTAGATTAGGATTAGAGGGTCTATTGTTATTCATGTATAGCAACTGATTTTCTAACGGATCATTTATCGCTTAGAGGGCGGCAGAAAGGTTTTTCGCCGATTTCTTCAGTTTCTTCTTCGATAACACGTGCTGGTATTCTCTTGTGTTTAGATCTCTCTTCCCTTACTCTTTAACCATTAATTGCTATTGTGTTTAAGATTAATTATGTGTTAAAGTAGTTTGTCAAATTGGGTATTGCTTATATTTCATATTCCACACATATATTGTTTGAATATAAGCTTGTTTTGGAAAATTTGTTTTAGATGGTTTAAACATTCACAAATGTTTTATACTCTGAATGAGTTTTCAATAATAAAAGAAGCAACGAGAGAGGGGATTAGAAACTTGATTCTGCTGATAAAAGAGAACATACGATACCACTTAGCAGGCTTTTCCATAATAATTGACTAGCCTAATACTAGAAAGTAGAAAAATCTACATACGATGTTTATTATTAGGGTGAGGTAAATCATTTGGTTGAAGTAATTACCATGCTCATCTTTTCCCAATATTAATTAATAGATGTTCATAATTTATGCCAGTATTGCGTCTATATATATATATATATATATAGGAAAATTACAATAAACCCACTTGTAATTTGGCCCATTTTCACTTTGTCTATCCATGGTATAAAATTTAACACTTTGCCCACTTGTGTTTAGATCCGTTTGGTCTCTGTTACCCACCTTTGGTTTTTCTGTAAAAAAACAACTTTTACCACTAAAACATAACATAACACAAATCAAAAAGTTAGGGTTTGAATTTTTTGAAAGAGTTTGGGTTATGGGGTTTTGTGTCTCTATGCAAACTACTGGTCCTCTGCTGAAATTCCTTTGAAAAATAATAAAGAAAGGAAGAAGACAAGAAAGATCGGATTGTTTATGATGAACCGTTAAAAAAGGTCTACCATGGGAGCCACTACAAAGTGGAAATCAAAATTAAGACTCTTTCTTTTGTTGACTAGGAACAAAAAAGCGTGAAAACACTGTAATACTACACAAGAACTCCAATAATGCGCAAAATGTCTCTGTAACACACTAAAAGAAAATATCTCTCTCATCTCTCACACTTAAATTTAGATCAGACATAGCTTTGGGTTATGGTGGTGAAAATGGAGGAGCACGTATGGTTTTGGGTTTTGGTTTGTAAAGGAGCACAACTACTTTGGGTCTGAGATTTGAGGTGGAGTGTGACGTGTGGGTTGGGTTTTGGTTGTGGTCAAATCTGAGATTTTAGCTTGGTTGAGGTGGATTTCAACAAATGAAAAGTGGCTAGTGCTTGTGAATCTCACCTTT
The DNA here is from genome assembly GCA_032878915.1 of Castanopsis chinensis. Taxonomy (NCBI): domain Eukaryota; kingdom Viridiplantae; phylum Streptophyta; class Magnoliopsida; order Fagales; family Fagaceae; genus Castanopsis; species Castanopsis chinensis. The sequence goes on along the minus strand of JAVQMG010000052.1, from coordinate 689,208 downwards.
GAACGACATGGATTTTTTCTTAAAGTGCAGCAGCTACAATTTATGAACACAAAGGAGAATTAATCTAGGTTTGAATAGCTAAGAACTGGATTTAAGTTTTTTTTCCTTCATTTAATAACATTTACAACAACTCTTTATTTACCCAAAAGAGAGAGAGAAAAGGGAAAAGACTTACAATTTTTATGTGCAAAGAAAAGCCGATTTGAGATTTAACCTTTTATATTATGCACAGGTTGTTTTCTTTCTTTCAGTACCTTTATATTTTGCACAAGTTATGGATATAAGTTTTAGCATTCAACCTCAATTATTTCTCTGTCTTCTAGTCAATGAGAACCCAAACGACACCATAAAAAAATAGATCTAGTGGTGTTATTGGCTTATTGCTTGACATTAAGACAGAAAAGGTGGAAATAAAGTAGAAAAGGTTTATTAGCACCAACAATTTCATGGTGGTGTTATTGGCTTATTACTAAGTTCATTGATACCCAACTCTATCTATTTAGTTTCTTTACAAATTCCCTATTTTATATTTTTGTTTTTCTCATGTTTTTGGAGGAGAGGGATATAAAATATAAACAAAAAGACTTATTTACCCATAATTTTAACAGAGGTGGGTAACAGAGATTAAACGGAGCTAAACACAGATGGACAAAGTATTAAGTTTTAAACCACGGATAAACAAAGCGAAAACGGGTCAAACCACAAGTGGGTTTACTGTAATTTCTCCTATATATATATATATATATATATATGTATGAGGTCGATAAAATGTTTTCTAACCGTACTGATCTATCTACACTAATTTGGATCTTTATAATTTATAATAGTTAAAGGCCAGTTGCACATATTTTATAGAATACATGATTTACTTGAGAAACAACAACAAAATACACACACACACACACACACACACACACACACACACACACACATATATATATATATATATATATATCTATTTATTTGATGGGGGCATTTTCATAGAACACATATTGAGCTGGACAAATCGCTTGAGTTCAATAAATGAAACTGAGTTTGTTTCCAACAGATTATATATTTAATAAGAATAAAAACAAAGGTTAATCATAATAATAAAAATCTGGCAATTATGCTCATAGTTGATTTTCTTTTGTGTTTCTTAAACCAGATTAATGTTTCAGAAGAGCACATATGAAATCCACATCAATATGTGCAAAACAATTTCCATTTTGCACGTCTAAAACTTACTTTTTCTATTTTACCCACCTATTTTTACAAAACACCCACATCAGTTTGTCTAAGATACACATTTATTCAAATAAAATATTTATTTCTTTAACACTGTAAACAGTAACCGTGAGAGTGAGGTGAGGAAGGAAATGAGAAAAAGAGAGTGAGGAGAGAGAAAAAAAAGAATAAAAAAATTATTTACACGGTAAATAATAACCATGTATATATGCACAATTACTGTTCATTTACAAGATTATTTCATATATTTAGACATTTTTACAAAGATTAATGTAGGGGGTTTTTGGGTTAAAATGTGTAAAATTGAGTACTTTTTATATTTTAGAAGACTATCCACGAGCTGGTGTGGTTGCTCTACGCATCTAATTGGAAGACATTCTTCGTACTTTATGCTATTAAAAGTTACCCCATCTAGAGATGATATGTAACTGTGCAATTGTTTTCTGATCCTTTCATAAGCAGGTTGTCAATACTACATCAGAGGAACAATCCAACATAGTTATTGAAGCTTCAGTATGGGATCTATGAGGTGCCTATTCGTACTACAAGGTTTCTAGAAACTCTCTGCTCCAAGCAAAAAAAAAAACATAGTGCCTATCGTTGAGACGAAGTATCAGCCAAAGTCTAAAAATCCAAAGCTAGTCTACTTCCGACCATGGCATTTTATCTAGGAACTTTTACTGGTTGCATCTATCTAGTGGAGATTACAAGCTGCTGGAGCCATACAGAACCATCATATGCTCTGTTTTGATGTAAATTCGAGATTTTGATTAAGAAGAAAATTGGCAAGTTTTTTTTGCAAAATAGCCTTCTCTTTTAATAGAAACTATAGGTCACTAAAGTCTGTTGTATTTAGTGATTCTAGTTAAGCTTAAACCAGCTTGTGATGCTTGTAATTGCAAAAACTGAATATTGTCAACCTATAGTACCTTTTTCAATCAAGTTACTATGTTAATTAGTTAGCCACTTTTAGCAATTAATCAAAAACAAGTTTTTTCCCTTTTTCTTGGTAAACATTAAAGACGACATTGCATTGTATTGCATGATTGATATAGTTAGTAGAAGATTAATTTCAACAAAAAGAACAAATCACATTAGATTACATGATTGATATAGTTGGTAGAAGATTGATGTGAACAAAAATCAAGGCACGTAAAATGGGAAATTCCATCATTGGGGTGCATTAATACCATTTTATTGTAACACAAGGAAGCTTGTTTTAACAAATCTTCAAAAGTCTTATTTGGTCTACATTGGTTCTATTCAGTCCATTCCGTCCTCTTTGGTCCAATTAGTCCTATTCAGTCCTATTTAATCTATTATGTTCACTAAAGTTCTATTCGTCCAATTAGGTACATTCGGTCTTATTCAGTCCACTTCGATTCAATTTTTGTCCATTCAGTCCACATTGGCCCTATTCAGTCTAAATTGTTCATACTCTATCCACTTAAGTGACTTAGGCCTTATACAGTCCATTCTAGTGTCCACTTTGGTCTTATTTGGTCCATTCAGTCTACTTTGATTCTATTTAGTCCTATTCAGTTCACATTAGTCTTGTTCAGTCCTTTCAATCCACTTTGATCCATTTCAGTCCTATTCAGCCCATTCAATCTATCTTGGCCCTACTCAGTCCATTTTCTATTTAGTCAACTTCAGTCCAGTTTGTCCACTTTGGTCTTATTCAGTCCATTTTAGTCCAATTCGGTCCATTATGTCTATTGCAGTTTAATTCGGTCCAGTCTATCCACTTTGGTCCTATTCAATTCCACTTAGCCCGTTTAGGTCCACTCTATCCACTTTAGTCCTATTTGGTCCACCTTGTTCTTATTCGGTCCATTTGGTCCTCTTTGTTGCATTTGATTCAATTCAGTCCATTCGGATCACTTTGGTTCATTTTGGGCCACTTCAATCTATTTTTTTGCACTTACATAATGGGAAAAGAGTAAGACACATTTGGGTTGAAAGTATCTAATCTAAATTCAAATTTATTAAAATATATATAAATCTTAAATTCGTAATATCTAAAATCTTAAGCGTAGCATTTATTGTTGTTGTGCTTTTGTTGAGCCACGTTAATGTAGCATTTCAATCCACTTATGTATGGCGAAATTTAAGTGAAAATCTTTCTAAACATAAAAGTTATGAATATACAAATGTAATATTTAGGGTAGTTATTCACCTGTTTTAACGTTATTACTTTTAAATAAATTGCACGAGGTTAATTATATATTTAAGCAAAATAAATAATAAATACATATATGTATGTATAAATTTTATTAAAATAAATTATTCTAATTATTAATTCGCTTAAAAAAGATTATCATAATAATCAAAACTCATTTAATTTATATTGAATATCAATAATTTATTCTCTAAATTTTATTGTAGAGAGAGACTACTTGTGATGGAAAATTAAAAAATACAACACCAAAACAAATGAACACAAAATAGAGTTTCAAAAATCATAATGATTCATCAATATAAAATAGAGTTGCAAGAAGGAACAAAAAATCAAGAGAAAGATAATAACCACTTTTTCAAGAGAGAATGTGAAAGAGAATAATAAGAAATTTATAAAAAAAAAAATAGTATGAGAAGAAAAAATAAGTAAAAATAAAAAATATAGTAACAAATATCAAATTATCTAAGTCGTGTTATTTAATAAAATAACATTATATTCTTATATACTATCTTTATAACAATATGATAACATCTATGAAATAAAAAAGAATAAAAAAGATAACAACTTAAAAATACAAAACTTAATCACATTAACCCAAAGTAGAGATCCAAATAATGCAAAAATTTATCAACCTAAGGTAGAGATGCAAGAATTTTTTTTTTTTTTTAATCCACCAAAAATGAAGAAAAAAAAGAGAGAGAAAAAGAGAGAGAGAAATAATCTTTTGTATGTGAAAAACTATGAAAAGAATGGAAAGAGAATTGTTAATTTATAGTAAGAGGAGGGAAATTTAAAAAAAAAAAAAAAAGAGAGTAAAAAATAAAGGAAGATAAAGGGATAGAGGGATAGATGAAAAGTGATATTAATGTAGACAGTAGTGGAAAAATGAAAAGGTAAAAGGGATTAGAAAAGTTAGAAAAAGTACAACAATAAGTTGGGAAATTAATAGGAAGAAAAAAAAAAGAATTAAAAAAAAAGAAAGGATGTTGAAAATGGATGGATGATGTGGCTCAACGAGAGCATAGCCACAAAAATACTACGTTTTAGCTTTTAAATATATATAAATATAGATTAACATTCCTCTTCAAGTTCATTGAAAGCCTTCACGAATATGGAGGATCCGTATTTGGAACATGTTAAGATGCTAATGTCCACAATGCAAACAATACGACGATAACATAACAAAAAAATAGAAACATTTTTTTTAGAGTTTCAAATCTATAACGCCCGCTCCTAGAGAAAGATTTTTATCATTAAACCAAGATATCAATTGGTTTTTTGTATAGACGGGGATTGAACCTTAGATCTCTTATTCAACCATCAAAGACTTTACCGGTTGAGCTAACTGAAACCCACAAACAAACAAAATAGAAACATGAGTCTTCTCAACGAGAAAAAAAAAAAAAGAAAAAAAGAAGAGGAAACATGAGGATGATTTATAATTCAACAGACATTATTAGGTGCAATAAAAAAACAATTACATGGCTATTCAAACAAAGTCTCACACACACACACACACACACACAATATATATATATATATATATGAATAAAGTTAATTAACCATGTATATTAGAAGAGTCATTTAATTACTTCAACTAGCATATCTTAGTGTTTTCAACAGATACATCTAGAAGTTAAATCCCCTTTCCCATTATAATTATTGAACTATCAAAAAAGAATAAAGCTGTGTATGTTGAGAAGCACTAAACTCCACTGCACCTGTGTTTAATGTCAATTTTGCTTAAATTATATTGCTTATTTGGAATTAGAGAAATTAGGGTTAGGTTTAGTGCTTCTTTAGGAATTTCTACTTTTCATTGGATATACACACATGTGAGTGGAATTTTAATCATGATAATTTAGGCAGGTTGCTACTCACCACCATTAGCTTTAATATTACTCGTTGGGAAGATAACACATTAGGGAAAGAGTTCATTTGAGGCCATAATATAAATTTGAACCATTATAATATATTTAGTTCTTAATTGACCCTCCCTAAAGGTGTTATCTATCCAACAATATTAATTTAGTTAGGATTTACAAGGTTAAAATTTCTTATGTGTAATCACTAAAAAGTAAAAAAGAGAAGCAAAATGGATTATTATAATGACACAAATTAAAGAATAGCAATTTTTAACGAATGTATAGTTAACAAAAACAAAAGAAATAATTAAGTTTTAATCTCAAAATAAAAATATTCTCTCAAAATAAAAATCTCAAAATTTTTGGGTAGCTTATGATTTCACACCAACCTCTTAAGGTTGGTTAAATCTTAAATATATTTTTTTCCATCATTATATTTCAATATTTGAGTAGTTAATAAATAGACAAACTACTGAAATCAAGGAAATTAGTCTTTTTCATCCTTTCGCTAAGTTTATCTACTTATATACCCGAAAGTATAATCCAATAACAAATCAGTCGAGTTGAACTTGCAATGAGAAAATTATTACTTGTGGCGGCAGCCGGTAGTGTACCCAATTTCTTGTCTCTGAATCTCTGATAATATACAGGATAAGACAAGCTGGGTTTATGTTTTTATTCGGCCAACTAGTGTGAACTGAGTGATACTAATGATTAAGAATGCTCAAGAAAATATGGTTGATTTCCTTGTCAAAGGAGACGTAATTATTGTATGATTCTTGAATGTAACATCAGAGATGATGAGAATTATAAAATCCTGGCCTCTATAGTACAATCCTGGCCTCCATCTCACTTTTTTATATTCCACTTTATATTTAACCAATTTTGAATTGGAATAAATCTCTAAAATATATTTCATAATTTAAATTAAATATTACAATTAAATTATGAAATATATATCTAGTGTAACATTATTTAAAATTTCAAATTATGTGATACTTTCTACACCATTAGATATGAAAAATATAATTTTAGTCTTAAAGTGCATAAAATAATTAAATTATTATATATATTGAAACTAGTAACCATATTAAATAGGTTTAGATTAGTTCTTATTTTGAAACATTACAGTTTTAACGTTATTTTTCATCTTTCCGAAGATGTAAATTTGGTTTTCAAACTGTTATTAGTATAAAGAAATTATAAATATAAGCTTCTATTATATAGTTTGCAAAAAAAAAAAAATTTGAAGTAAAATGATAAACTAATAAATTCTTATCAAAAAAATTTCTTAGTTGGCTTATTTTTCTTAATGAAATTTTCAACTCTCTCCTAAAAAAAAAAAAAAGAGTCTGTATTATAAAGATTAATGGAACAGTCTCATATCATAGAGAACAGTTCAAGTTAATTAATAAACCGTATTGAACTAAAATCCTAATTACAGAAGCTAAAATTAAAAGATGTATGGGATTGAAAGGAAAGAAGCGTTCAAGTCAAACAATAAAGGAAAGAATCATTTAAATGATTGCATAATTTATTTTAATTGTGTTTTAGATATTGTATGTCAATCACTTGCCACTTGCATAAACTTACTTTTAGCTAGCACATTTGACTTTTGTTGAAATTAATAGTATTATAATTGGCTGGTTTGAAAATTGGGCAAATAAGAATGTAGATGATTTTTTTTTTCCTTGATAGAGTAGATGAAGGTTTTATATGGCTGAGACAGAGACAATTGTATTTTTATTATTGGTCTATGTATAACAGACGTACATAAATACTAACTTAGACTCTTTTGTTGTAGTGATACTTTGGGTTAAGTAATGTATTTGAGTTTTGTGAGTGAGTGTAATTAAGTGTGTGCCGTGTGTGTTTAATAGTTAGATTGTTTCTCAACAAAAAATATATATATATACAAACCTCGCATATCAAATACACTCAATCGTAGTTGTATTTATTTATTTTGGTTGAATAAGTTGTAGCTTTTTTTTTAAGTTGTAGCTATATTGATTCTCCACACACACAAAAAAAAAGAAGGTTGTATACCTTTATTAATGTTCTGTGTACAAAACACATCGTATATATATAATTAAATAAAAAAGAAACAATTGGAATATAAACATTCTTGTTCAAATGTAGTTGCTTTAAGTCTTTACAATAATTGAAACAATGTCCAACAAAAGATAAAAGCAAATTTTAATAACATGCATTTAAGAATATAAAAAATAATTATCCACTTAAGCTAATAAAAATAATTAAATATTTTTCAATTCACTCAATTAAGTAACAGATTACGAATTTGGCCTAATGGTAAGGGCTTGGCTAACATGCGCCAGGGCATTGGTTCAAATAGCCCCACTGGTAGCATGTTGAAAAGCCACACTAGTTGCACCTCCTCTAACAATTCTTTCTTCACCAAAATTTTTTTTTTAAAGTAAAAGCTTTTTATTCTTAATTGTATTGATTTCGACAATTTGCAGTTCCTCTCTTTCTAACAAAATATCATCCTTTTAAATAAAATCCAGTAAAATGTAATATAAAGGAAGTTGATTCCTTATTATATCAACATAATACATAATAAGTAACATACATAGGTTATAAGATAATTTTATACAAAATATTTCAAAATGCCATTCATCTCACACTAGGACATCAGCTAGCGCATATAAAAACAAGAATCTCAATCACAGTGGTCTAAGGTAGGGGTGTCCACGGGTCGGGTTTGTGCCCGACCTGGACCCGACCCGAAAATTTCGAAATCGACCCGTTTTGGATGGTCGGATCATCGGGTTCGGGTCCGTCGGTTTCGAGTAAGTTGTCAATCGATTTCGGGTTTTGAAGCCGGTGCTGATATTTCGTCGCCGGTGCCGATATTTCGCCGGATCGATCAAGATCTGGCCGATATTTGGCCGAATCCGTCGAATCTGGACTAGATCTCGACGGATCTGGTGGATTTCATATTTGCTCTTTGTCGGAAAATCAAAAATAACATGTGATCTGGTAGATTGCAGCGGATTTCAAGAGGCTCTTTGTCGGAAAACCTCTGGATCTCGCTGGATTTTGTTGAGTTTATGGTCAGGTCGGGTGGCTCGGGTTTTTGGGGAGGAAACCCGCCAGCCGACTCGAAGGGATCGAGTTCTGTGGGTGGCCACCCGCCAGCGACTGTCAGGTTGATCGGTTCGGATGGTGGCCAGTCGGTTTCGGGCGGGTCCGGCGGGTTGAACGGGTTGCCGAGTTCTGTGGACACCCCTAGTCTAAAGTCCCAACTTCCCAGAGGCACATCATTTGAGGAGGGAAGAGAATATACTATTCTTGTATTAATTTACATGTCTTTGCTGAAAATAAATGTATTGCTATGTATTATCCATAAATGGTGCATTAATTACTCATGTAAAAGAATTTATATGATTAGGGTTACGTTAACAGATGCCCTTAAGATAATTGTTAATAAACTATAATAGGAAATTTTTGACACCACTTTCGTGGAAAATATAAAAAACTGACATTTATTATTTTATCACTCTCCTAATAAAATGTTTCTAAAATAGCTCCTAAACTAATTGCCCTAAAGGAATTGGCTAACATTTCCCTAATATATAATTTGAATAAAAAATCATTTATTTGGAATAATAAGACATTTAACCTCAAAAGGAAAAATTATAAAATACTCTTGGAGTATAATAAAATGTGTTCAGTCCACTCACAAGTCTTATAATGAATTTAGACTGACATTATGTGAGAGTGAATACGTATTTATTATACCCTATTCTATAATTACACCTTTGACAACAATTAAAATAAAAACCATCAAAAGTCAAAAGCAAATTTCATAATACTTGCAATAAAAATATAAAATAATTTTATGTTTCAATAAATTGAAAGAATTAAATCTTTTTAATTTATTAAATATAATATATTCATATTTTAAATTATACAAACATGCATGGGCACAACGAAGGAAGTCATTAGCTCTAGGTTATCACTTGAACATTTTGTACAATGTAATTAAATAGAGTATAAATAGAGTAAATCAATTTATTTTCATATATTTATTATTTCTAAGGTTTTTCCAAGTGCCAATTTCTTGAGAAGGAATGAGAATTATATGAAAAATGTTAAAGAGTATGAGTAATGCTACAACTACAAATTATTTTACTACATTTTTACAAATTGTTGATGTGGCCAACTTCTTATTGGTTTTCATCTAAGCCCACCATTAACAGCATTTTATTTATTTATTAATAATCACTCACCACATCAGTAATTTGTAAATTTTTTTTTTTTTTTTTGTAAAAAAGTTTGTATCTCTAGCATTACTCAAAGAGTCTTACAAGTTTACTTTATAAATTTACAAATTAATGTGGCAATGAATATGATTAGTGGACTTCAACTACCTCATAAATAAATATTTGAATTTCCGTACATGAAATTTCTATTCATTTAACCTTCCACCTCATCAAATATTTTGCATTTATGTCAATGTATTAATTAATTTTATGTATTAATGGAGTAATTTAATTTTCTTTCATGTATTAATTATTCATAATTGGGCATAAATTATTTATATAAAATAATTTATGTGATTTTTGTTTTTATAAAATTTATATTGCAACAAACATTATTTGGAATACTTATAATCAAGAATAAAAAAAGAACTTCTCAAAAAAAAAAAAAGATAATTGTAATTAAACTTAAATTAGTGATGTGGGGACCCAAAGACCAAGGAAGACCAAGACTGTTGTGACCATCATTCGTTCCACAGGTGGAAGCATTTTATACCTGAGGAGTGGGTTTGCTTGTAGCGACGAGGAGAAGAGACAAAATATCTCCTAGAAACCTGAGTGGAGGGACTGGTGGTCAGAGAGAGAGTTAGGGTAGGTGAAAGAAATTTCCTGTGAAAGCTTACCTACTACATCCGCATTAAATGACTGGCAATAGTTTTATAAGCTGCATTGAAGAGGAAATGACCCATGAATAGTAGATTACAGCTAAGCAACTCCTTCTACCACCTTCAGCAAGAGTCTAATGGGAGAAGTATCTTAAGGAGGACCTAGAGGATTGCAAATGAAGGGCTAGGATGCAAGTAACATAGGAGTATATAAAGGAATAGAACTTCAAGATATGGGGATCCGGAAAAAATCAAGGAAAGGAGATTAGAACAAGAATAGTACAGAGAGAGAGAGAGAGAGCAATGCATATCCTTGTGTAGGAACATTGTCCTCAGGCAGACTTGAAAAGAACCATTAAATGCTAATTTTTTTCAACATCCATTCATTTCCTTCCTATTTGAATCTTCGAACTTGAGCCCGCCTTGTTTTTCCCACTCTCTTAACAAATATTTTTCTGTTTAGGCCCAATTGGGTGGGGTAGGCCTCACAAATCTAAGTAAGTTTGGGCCCCTAATTTTCGTGTCCTTACAAGTGAAAATAATTAAATATTTATAAATTTATTTGAACAATTGGCTCATAGCTATTCTTTCTTTCTAATAACTGTAATATAATTGAAGTTGTCTCCCCAAATATTATAACACATAAAAAGTATTATACATGAGATATGATATTATTTCTTACAAAATACTTGAAAATACATCGCACATTACACAGAACATCAACTAGTAGGTTAACTTGGAATAGTATTTAGGTATTCCTGAAGTACGGAGAATGGTATTTCCTTGTCTCACATTCATAATGGGATCTACTCATTAAATTCATGGCGGGATCCATCATAAATGTGAGAGGAGGATGCCCTATTTATCCATTCTTTAGGAGTACCTAAATATTTTCCATTAACTTGGCATATCAAATGCACGAAATGAGTTTCTTTCTTGATACATGCACATAACTGCTCCATATAATTTTATTTAGAAAATAAATAAAGAAAATAGAAAGGAAAGAAAGAAAATAATCAAAATATTCTATTAAAAATATGTAAGAACAATACCAACCTTCTGTGCCATGGGGACCCAACAAGTGCCCATAAATAATGATAAACTTGGAGCACTGGAAGCTGCAACTAGCTCTTGAATTTTCTATCATTCAATTCAATACCCTCCCTTGGAGAGTCTGCCAATTACCTTTTAGTTTTAACATGGATTGCCAGGATGAGCCTTTGGTTCAAAAAGTCTGAGAGTTGTATGAGAAAATCTCAAGCCTTGAGAGCCTCAAGCCTTCCAAAGATGTCAACATTATCTTCACAAAACTTGTGCTCACATGCATGCCACCAAATCCTATTGATGTAACCAAGCTGTGCAAAAAGGTGCAAGAAATGAGGTCAAAGCTCCTTAGGCTTTGTGGTGAGGATGAGGGACTTTTGGAGAGTCACTACTCTACCATTTTAGGCTCATATGAAAACCCACTTGACCATCTCAATATTTTTCCTTACTATTCTAATTATCTCAAGCTTAGCCTCCTTGAATTCAATATCCTTAGCCAACACTACACCCATGTCCCTAGCAAAATTGCCTTTTGGGCTCAGGTCCCCTTCCTCTTACCTCAATTGTCTTGGCCTCCAAACACCTTACCAATACCACCTTTAATAACTATGATATTGACCCTTTAGCCAATTCACAGGCTATTGGCTTATTTTCATCTGATTCAGACTTATCCAAAAGAATGTTCTTCCATACCAATAATATAATGAATGTAACCAATGCTCTAAAAGATTATGAAGTTGTTTTCTTGGCAGCTTTAGTTGGCATGGACAAGGAGGACAAGGTTAAATTTGTTGATGATTTGGCAAAGTACATGGCTCCAGGAGCTCTTTTGATGCTGAGAAGCGCACATGGGGCTCTCGCTTTTCTCCATCCAGTGCTTGATCCTTGTGATCTTCGTGGATTTGAGATCCTTTCAGTGTTTCATCCCACCAATGAGGTCATTAACTCGGTTGTCATTGCACGTAAATATGCAGTGCCTGCAAACTCACTTGAGGAAGGTCTTGGCCCCATTATGCTGCCTATCAAGTAATCATATTGGATAAATGTTGTTGCACATAGGCTGTTAATCCACACAGCTTTGTCTGAAATCATGACTTCAAGTCACAACTTCTATTGTTTCCGGAGGTATGTGTGCAAAACAGTGTAGATTAGGGCCGGGTTATGTGTAATAAACACCTCTCCTAGCATAATGACAAAATTTTCTAATGTTTTGTTTTTGAAGGTAATCAATGAATTACTAGCTAGTTGGTACTGAAATGAGCTTAGGAGTTTGTAAGCCCCAATTGGATATTAATTGGATTTGGTTACCCATGTTCTCAATTCTAATGCTGCCTACATGTGTACTTGTTCCTGAAGTTGACTTCTAGAAATGCTCTGCTAGATATCAGTATGGGACAAGGTGAATAAGAAGCATGGATCAATTAAAATCTATGCATAACATTTCATCCTATTATCATTGAAGTAACAAATGAATTAGTATAAGATAAATGGCGAAGCTATGTAATTCAGCCTATTTTTAGGAAACTTACCACGTCTTATGATACTAAAATATTAGTCTATAATCTTATTAAAAAAAACATGAGTTTACAAACAGTTATATTTATTGGGACAGTTTGAGGAAAATCTAATTGTGACCTTAATATAACATATTGTGATACTACTAAATCAAATGTTTAGGTCTATAAATTTTGGCCCAATCATGTTATATTAATGGGTCCAATTATAACAGGTGCTCTTAAAGAATTTATTAATAAAAATTTTTTAAAAAGTTTTAATATCACTTTTATAAAAATAAATAAATAAATAATAGCTTTCAAAATGGTTAGTTTTTTTTCTTATAAAAAGTTTCTAAAAATAGCTTCTAAACCAATGCTCTTAGAATATCCTTTTACTTTTCCTTATATCAAATTTCAAGCCTTTTACTCTTTTCCCCTTGACAATCTTTCCCTCATTGAATGTTGTTTGTAAGAACCATATGTCTACCCCCACATGCTTATCTCCACAAAACCACCCCATATGTCCATCTCAATCCGTAGGAACCTCATGTTGCGTCACCATCGTTCTTCTTTGATCTAACACTATTGGCCAATATTACTTTGTTGGAATTTTACGAAATCATTTGTGGGCTTGTCCTAAGGGATGCACACTTGTTAATAATGTTCCGCGTATATGCACCATATTCCTACTCCAACGCGAAGAAATATTGATGATCTTGTTATCATGTTGCACATCATCATGGCATCATCACCTCTAATACCAACTTATTGAAAAGATAACACTTTGGAAAGATTCTGATTGACGCTTTAAGAGCAAATATTGTTATACCACTTAACCCAAAATTTTACTTGCAATATACATGTTAAAATTAAGATAATGTAAATAAAATAGATACAAATAATTAAGTTTAGAGGATATATAAATTCATAATTATACTTGCTATTAAAAAATTATAAAGCTTCTTCTCCAGGATGAGTTATTGGAAATTTGGAAAACATGATAAATTGTTATTGACAACTTTTCTAACGACCAAAACACTTTAAATCAAGCCCTTCTAGGCCAAAATAAGAACTCACAAAGGCTGTTTGGCCTTCCTTGACCTCAACCTAGCCTTCCCCTATCCTCCTTAGTGTCAATGTTATCAAGATTTGGCAAACCTTGCAAAAAAAAAAAAAAAAACTCTAAAAAAATCACCCTTTTTTTACCTATTTTTGTTCCTTCACATATTTCATTCCATCACGCAGACATTTTCAAGTAATCAAGCTTGTTCTTTCTATATTTGATGTCAATTTTCCTAAAATTCTATTGCAATATTGGTTGGAATTAGCACTACAAAAAACGCATTCTGTAGCCGCATTTTTGAGCTGCGTTTTCTAAAAACGCAGCTCTAGGATTCTATTTGAACTGCGTTTTTATAAAACGCAGCTCCAATCCCGGTCTATAGCCGCGTTTTATAGACAAAGATTGGAGCTGCGTTTTTAAGATGTTCAAGTTGTGTTTTTACAGGAAGGATTAAAGCCACATTTTAGAAAACGCAGCTCCAGACCCATCGGGGGAATATTTTTATTTTTTTTCATATATGTCGAGCTGCGTTTATTAAACGCAGCTTTGTGGTTTTTAGAGCTGCGTTTACTAAAACGCAGCTCATATGTGTCTGAAGATGCGTTTTTAAAACGCAGCTTCAACATTATTTGAGCTACGTCTAGTAAACGCAGCTTCAACACATATGGAGCTGCGTTTAGTAAACGCAGCTTTGAAGTTTTTAGAGCTGCATTTATAAAACGCAGCTCATATAGTTTGGAGCTGCATTTTTCTAAACGCAGCTTCTTTTTATGTATAAAAATGAAAAAATAAACGCAGTCCTCTCTCCATTCCGTTCTTTTTATGTAGAAAAATAAAAAAATCCCTAAATCCCTAAATTCCCTCGGTCCCTAAATCCCTAAAGTAAAATATTAAGAATTTTGTGATTACTATTATTTCTGTACATGTTAGTTGATAGCGTAGATGTAAAAATATTTATATCCTCAATTGGAACTGTAATATATTTTTTTGAATCAGGCATGAATACCTAGCTAGCATCGTCAGTGTCAAATTTAGCATTAATCAAAGTTATGCTTTTCGTAATATTCATGAAAAAATTGTTGTCATTTATCGAGCTTGTCAAATAAGCTTTTAGAATATGAAAATAAAATGCATGACACTACTGAAATGATCAACATAAGATTGATAAATAAATTAAAACACACTAAAAGGACTGACTCCGAACCAAAGTATAAAAAATTTGACCTTTGCTATTTGTATCTTTGAAATTGATAGTTAGCAAAAATATCTTGTATATCTGACGTATATATTATATCTTTTACATATTACGTGGATAAATGGATTTCATAATTATGTAGAGCTCATATGTTGTAAAAGAGACGATGCATACATACAGTCATACACCATGTGTATGAGATCATTATTATTATTTTTTTTTTATAGAAGTGTATGAGATCATTATTGATTGGGAAGGGGTTTAGTGATTTGCTCATGCAAAAGGATTCAACCTCTATCAGTGTTTGCGTAATGCATCTTCTTAAGGCCCAGTTTAAGCTAGAGCACTCTACTTTGAAATCCCAAGCGTCCTCTTGCCTTTGTCAGGGAGCCCATTGCACAAGGAGAGCCCTTCATACTTCTATATGGCACAAATAAGAATCAAGTACTAGGCCCAAACAACTTACTGCACTCCAAACTCATGTGGGCCAAGAATTGGTTTCCTTTTTCTAATCCTAGACCATGCTTCAAAGATATCTCGGCTTCTGATAATGAAAACCAATTCTCTATGAAGCTCAAAAAAATATCAATAAGTCTAGGAAGAAAATTCTCTTAAAAATATATTATTAAGGTGACATATTATTATTAATATATAATAAAAATGATATCAATAATGTGATAATTGTAATATATCAAATTATCAATCACAATTTGTAACCTCAATAAGTGTGCAACAAAATAAAATTTTGTGTTTCTAGCATCGCTCGCTTATTTGTTTTGAAACCGTTCTTATGTGAAAATCAAGTTACACATATCTATTAGTCATCCACGTTTCATGAAAGCATTATGTGTTTATCCCTCATTTATGCTCACTTTTCTATCAGTTTGATTGCAAAATGTACTACTAAGGAAAGGTGAGTTGGAAAGATTTAAAACATGATTGAAAGCAAGTCACTCTTCTAAGCTATCTTGTTATGCCTCTTAGATTTGGAAACAAGTGGTGCCACGCACACGATGCTTGTTTCACGACAAGTTATAAAGCAAGCCATATTACACAACTACAATTCCCATAGAATACGGGTAGCATAAAGTTGTGACATTGAAATTGCTAGAGAAAAGTTAGTGCTTGAATGATGGCCTAATGCGTGGGCCTATGTGCACAGACTTGCTTTTGTATACTAACCTAACAATAAAGTTGGATGAGATTGTTCTCAACATACCTCAAAATAAGTTACTCCAACCTCCATGACAAATCTAATTTATTAACGCAAGTTAAAAATTAAAACACATTGCTTTCAAGGTTTTTGTGTTTTCTATAGGGTAGTAAAAGGATGAAAAAAAAAAACTTATAAACTTTTCTTTTTTAAGAAAAAAAAAAAACTCAAAATTTTGTTCTATATATTTTCTTTTGTGATTCCATAGTTACAACAATAAATGAAGGAGAACAAGCAATGCCATTAAGTTACAAGACTTATATATCTCAAAAAAAGAATTACAATTCTTTTGACTTGTCTCATATCTTTCATCACCTTGGGAGGACAATCGAAAAAAATGGCAAGTGAATTTTGACTTGGTACTAACCCACATTGGTACCCATATCTAGAGAGTATAATATTATTCAAATTTATTGTGTTATTATTTCTATTATAAAAGCATTCACATTCAATATGCTAAAATTTGGTCAAATTTTGTAATAAAAAACACTTTTTTAGTTTAGTCATCCATTTTTATAATACATTCCACTCTTCATTTTATAATAATTTTAATTAAAAAAAAATCTATAATACATATCACATATCATTTGCCAACAAAACATATTATTGAATTAGAGTAGTCATGAGATCACATTCGTTGCCCTGTAAGAACCTCATTCCTGAAAGGATATTGTCTCAAAGATTTCTTTTCTTTTGGGTTGCACCATCAGTGCCTTACCATTTCCTTTTCTCAATTTCTATCTACTCTAGAAGGTCTTTAATCCATAGTAGTCTGCAATTAGATTTTTATAAAAGGATTATGTTTTGAAATAATTTTTTGAAAATAAATATTTTCTTGCAAAGCTTCTTTCAAATTTACTTTTAAAATCTTTTCGCCAATGTCTATATGTAAAATTCCTTTGAAATACTTTAAAAGAAAATCTTTTTTAAGGTTTAAAGTATATATAATAAAACAACAAAGTAAGTATTTCAATATATCTCATTCTGCGAGAATATGTGAAATAAAGCTTCTCCATAAAGCCTTTCATTAACTACTATAATTGGAAAATCTGTTAGAAACCGATGATTAATTCTGTCTGTCAAGAGATTAAATCTGTCTTTCAAGGAATTACCACAATTAATGATTAATAAAAGAGTATCTATCAAGACTTCTTTTGCAAAATTGTCTGTTGCCTTGGCATTTGAGGATACTGTAAATTTGCTTGGTACACCTGTCAAACTGTTAGTCCATTCATATTGATCAGAGGAAATTGTAAGCATAGTTCTTTCTTTTTTATTAAAGTCTTTAATTGTTTTATATGTCAGTGCAAAAAGGTGACAGGAGAATAAGAACAAATCTCTGTCTCCATCTCTATATCTTGTTTGCATTTCTTTATGTCATTAATTGTCAATTGGTCATCAAGTGATATTTCTGTCTTTAAAGATGACAAACTTGTTTCAGTTCTATAGATTCCTCTTTCGTTGAGATCTTTTGAAATAGTGACCTCTTTGAAAGAATAATTTTCTTTTAGGACAAGTGGTAAAATGAATCTAAAGAATATTGTTCCTTCATCTGTCACTCAAAAGGGGTAAAGCAAAACCATAAAAGAGAATGAGCCAAGGGGTTGGACTAAAGAAATCCAAGATGAGATTAATTATTTGAGAATAAAAGAGATTGACGTTGATGAGGTGTTCTCAATATTGGTGAAGATAATGAAGAAGGTCAAGCCTTGTGTTGGCTTGACTGACATGGAATTGAATTGAAGAAATATATTAAAAATCTCCTCTCGTCGGTGGGTTGGAGGGAGAGATTGTTAGGTGCACGACACCAATTAAATCCATCCCACACAATAGCCCATGTAATATATATATATATATATATATATATATATATATATATATATATACCTTTATTAATGTTTTATGTAAAAAACACATTGTATTTATATAATTAAATAAAAAAGAAAAAATTAACTTGGAACAAAACATTCTTGCTCAAATGTAGTTGCTTTAATCCTTTACAATAATTGAAACAATGTCCAACTAAAGATAAATTAAAAGAAAATTTTAATAACATGCTTTTAAGAATATAAGAAATAATTATCTACTTAAGTTAATAAAAATAATTAAATATTTTTCAATTTACTCAATTAAGTAATAGATTATTAATTTAGCCTAATGGTAAAGGCTTGGGCTAACATGCCCTAGGGCATCAACTCAAATAGCCCTACTAGTAGCATGTTGAAATGCCACACTAGTTGCACCCCCTCTAACATTTTTTTCTTCACCAATTTTTTTTTTTTTTAAAGTAATAGCTTTTTATTCTTATTTATATTGATTTCGACAATTTGCATTTCCTCTCTTTCTAAGAAAATCTCATTCTTTTAAAGAAAATCTAGTAAAATGTAATATAAAGGAAGTTGATTCCTTATTATATCATCATAACATGTAATAGGTAACATACATAGGTCATAAGAGCAACCACATCAATGGTTAAAAAAGTTTGCAAAATACAAAAAAGTGCTTAATTTTGCTCATTTTAACCCAAAAAAAAAAAAAATCTACATCAATGCTTACAAAAGTATGCAAATATACAAAATTGGTACAGTAACCGTGCATGTATGCACCATTGCTGTAGCTTTTCTCTACATCATTTAAAATTTTTTTTTTCTCTCCATTCACATTCTCTCTTCACTTGACTCTCTCTCTCTCTTCAACCCATGATGGATTTTGTCCATTGTGTCTTTCACTTAAGAATGATTAGCCTTATCTTTCTTCTTCTTTTGTTTTCACTTGGCTTTTTCCTCGCACTTTCCCTCTTGTAATTTTCTTCCCAAATGGATGTTAAATTATCAATTGTTCCAAAAGTTTAAGCTATTAGGAAATGGTGAATTTATTCACTTAACCATATATCTAACACTGCCCCTCACTTATGGGCATAAACTTCCCCTTAATAAGTGGGGATCCAACAAATGAGAATTTAACATTTTCAATAGGAGGTAGAGTAAAGTCAGGGATCGAACTCAAATCTCCTGCTCTGATACCATGTCAAATTACCGATTGTCCAAAAAGCTTAAACTATTAGAAAATGGTGAATTTATTCACTTAACCATAAATCTAATAATGGATTGACATGGACTAAAGAATCTTCACTTTTTCCACTTTATGATTTTTGCTTCACTTTATGACTTCCGCTTCAACTGCTTTTCTGCCTTTTGAATAATTGTTGTGACACAGCTTCTTTTCTATTATTTTTTAGATTAGTGCTTCACATTTTTAAATTTTATATTAAATCACTTGGCAGTCTACGCTCTAAATATTAATTACTATTTTAAATATTTATAATCCACTTAATAATATATAAATAATATAAAATTTACAAAAGAAAAAAAAAAGTGAAAAAAATTTACTCAATACTTGATTTCTTGAAACTAAAGTACCATTTTAAAAAAAAATTAAATAAAGATAAATCACTCAACTGTCCAAACTCTAAATACTAATAACTATCTTAAATATTTATTATCCACTTAATAATATAAAATTTACCAAAAAAAATTACTCAGTGCATTATTTCTTGAAAGTAAAGTACTATACAAAAAGAAAAAGATAAAAATAAATCACTCGACAGTCCATACTCTAAATACTAATTATTATCGTAAATATTTATAATCCACTTAATAATATAAAATTTACAAAAGAAAAAAAAAACCATAATTTGTTCAAAAAGAATCATTTTGAAAAAATTCTACAAAACCAATTCAACTGGCCTAATTCCCGATTTCCATAGTTGATCCTCTAGCTATTGGGGTTTTTTTTTTTTTCACTTTTTCTTTAATTTTTTTTTTAATTTTTAAGCATAAATGACAAGATTAGTGATCAATTCCTAGTTGAACCAATCGAATCAACTCGTCTGGTTTGATCTGGTTTTTAAAACCATGAAAAAAACCATAATCTAGCTCCTTGCTGTTATAAATAAAAAATTAGCATTAATTTTTTTTAGTGCAAAAGTTTATGGTTTTGTCTTGTCCAATGAAAAATATAATTTTTTTTAGTAAGAAAAAAGAGCTGCACGTGTACATGCCACCCTAACTAATGTTTCTTACATTTCTTAATTACTCTGAATCTTAACCCTAAAAGTATAGTCCAATCCAGCTGACGTATTCAAAGCTTCAATTATAGTTTTTGTGTTCTTCTTTCCGGAGCTTCCTTTCTACCTCTCTCTCGTTTGTTAGCTTTATAATCTCAATCTTTCTCTCTAGCTCTTCAACCTATGGAGGCAATTCATGTAATTTAGCGATCTGTCTAAAGGTGGATAGAATCAATAGACTGCAAATAAAAGGTGCTGCTGAAATACATCGTGAAGATAGAAGGAGGAGCACGAGTAATTAAGAAATGTAAAGACCACTAATTATCCGGCCCGCACAAGGTACGTGGGGCACTATTTTCTTACAAATGTGGAAAACAACAATCCGTTTGAGGATGTATTACTCTGTTTTCGGTTAAATGTAAATCCGTTTGCAGTTTATAAATTCCCAATAAAAAATAAAATACAACCAAGTTTTTAATAAGCAATCCAGCCAACGTAATTAGAGCCTCAATAATTTTTTTGTGTTCTTCTTTCCAGACCTATCTTTAAATGTACCTCTCCTTTGTCATATTTAGGATCTCAAATCTTCCCTTAGTCCAATTAGATATTGAAGTTGATACTGGTCTAGGTTATTAGGTTCTACCATGAGTAGATACTTTGTGTTGGTTTGGTTGGGGTAGAATTCTTTGTACTTGTAATCGCTTGATTCTTGATTAATGAATTATTTGGAAGTAGTGACCTGAAATTCTATTTTTTATTGTAAAATGTGCTCTTATATCTGTTAAATATTTGATAAAGTTTGACATCAAATATGTTTGAATCTATCTTTTTTAATCCATTATGTGGCGATTATAACAAGTGA
Source organism: Castanopsis chinensis (assembly GCA_032878915.1). Classification (NCBI taxonomy): domain Eukaryota; kingdom Viridiplantae; phylum Streptophyta; class Magnoliopsida; order Fagales; family Fagaceae; genus Castanopsis; species Castanopsis chinensis. Next base: position 668,107 of record JAVQMG010000052.1, on the reverse strand, counting down.
TTGACTCATTAAAAAAATCTTGCCACTAAAACTATAAATGAAACGTGTCTTTAATTGTCACATAATAGGTTAGAGCTAGATAGCATAAAATTTGTTTGGAGCCTAACTTATCCATCCAAATTTTGGATCATTCAAGTTTTTTAAAATTTCATTAGTTCAATTGAAAGATTTTTTACTTACTTTAGTATAAAATTTGATAATTTATATTTAAAATGAAACTTTTTAATAATTTCACCATGAAAATGGAAAAAAATGAATTTTATTTTATGAAAGATTGCCATCAAACATAATTTTGATTGAAAATACTAAACTCTTTTTTTTTTTTTTTTTGGTGTTTGTATATATATAACTTATCAAATAAAAAAGTGTATATATATTATAAAAAAACATGTGTGTGTGTGTGTGTATATATATATATATACACACACATGTATGTATGTGGTGGTTATCTTTTTTTTTTTTTAGAAACACACACACACACACACACACACACACACACACACACACACACATATATATATATAAGGGAAGAGGGATGAAATAAGGGAATAAACTCATACACCAACACCAAAAATACATGCGGTAGCTAATATCGCAGAGCAAGTGATAAATCCCTTCTCAATATTACACTTTACCAATATGGGACGATTCAACAACATTGAGTATCTTTTATTTAGAAATATACACACGCGCGCGCGCGCGCGCGCGCACACACACACACACACACACATATATATATATATATATATATGGGGGAAGGAGGATGGGATAAGGGAATAACTAAAAAAGCGTGTTTTTTTAGTTATTTAAATAAATCCTCTTTCCCCAATCTCATTAGTCTCCTTGGCCAAAGCATGTCAACGCTCTAATTTTCATGATTCTTTTCTGATCCTATCGTCTTAATTATGACCTATTTTTTTGTTCGACAAAAGATCCATTTATATACAATAATCACATTGTAGCGGGTATAGTTTAGTGGTAAAAGTGCGATTCGTTCTATTAATCCCTTAAATGGTTAAGGGGTCCTTCGGTTTAATTAATATTCCCTTATACGCCAACATCAAAACTGCATGCGGCAGTTAGTGTCGCGGAACAAGTGATAAACTCCTTCTCAATATCACACCTTGGGCCCTCTAAACAAAAATTCCTAGCTCTACTCCTAATTTGGTAATTTGATTGTGCCTTAATCTGATTTGCATGTAATATTAAATAATTAACAAACTTAGTAATTGGATTAATTAATTGTAGTCAATCAATAACCTAATAAGTAGCATCAGAGTGAGGCATACTCAACTAGAGTCTATTCCGTTACAGGTGTTGCTTACCCAGAATTCTGATTTTATGTAAAGTGGCGAAATATTTTAAAGCATAAACTTACTTGAAAATTACACTTGAATAGAAAACTTGCAATTAAAGGTGATAAAGAAATGGAAATAGAGAGGATTGCAAATGAGGAAAAAAAAATATATATATATATATATATATATATATCAAGATAGTTTTTCTTCATTGTGCCTTTCACTTGAGAATGACTAGCCTTATCCTTATTCTTCTTTTTTTTCGCTTGGCTTTTTCCTCGCGCTTTCCCTCTAGTAATTTTCTTTCCCAAATTGATTGACATGGACTGAAAAGTCTTCACTTTTTCCCCTTCATAATTTTTGCTTCACTTTATGACTTTTGGTTCAACTGCTTGTCGGCCTTTTGAATTATTGCTGTCACACAGCTCACCATGTTCACACTTACGTAGACAATTATATTCAATATTCCTTTTCGTACGTACGAGACTATAAAAATAATTGTGATTGGACCTTGGCTTTTTCGACGAAGGTTTGGTTTTGATCACTTGGACTGAAAAATTGATTTTGAATCTGCTTTTTCAGATCAGCGAGAATGAGGCAATGTTTGGTATCTCTAACAAAAATAACTTTTACAGCTTCCAACTTTTATCCCAAAAAGTTCAGAAGTTCTAACGTCCTATTCGAAATGTTATATGAGTATATCCCAACTTTTACAGCCAAGCATTATTATATTGCGACATGCAAATAGGAAAGAGATATTAATAACTATTAAAATATATGTATAACTACAAAAATTCTTTCATAATAGAGACATTAATTCTCTCATTCCCGGAATATTGAGGTTATTAGATCTATGTTTGTAAGTGCGTCAATAATTCGTATAAACTAAGAATAGGGTTGTGAACTCAAGTATTGTAATTGTAGGATTTGTTATTAATGAAATATATAACTATCGTGTTTCGTTGTTGTCATTGTCAACTTGTGCATTATCTCAAAAAATCCTGTTGAGTTAGGTTGTTAATGGCTTGTATAGTGTTCAAATCACTGTGAGCACAGTCAGGAGACAGAAAAATTGGTTTATACTCAAACTTCCATAACAATAAATGGGTTTAAGATTTAACCCCTTGGATACTTTTAGCCATGATTCAGTGGAATTTAAAAAAAATAATTTTTAGTCGTTTTGCTAGGAAGGTACCAAACCTACCAAGAAGAAGGGGAGGTAAAGTTGCACCTACTCAGGTTATAAGATTTGTTGACCTGAAACCCCACGAAAGACTTTGAACAAAATATAATTTCTCTCTTTCACTTCATTTTCCTTTGTAACAACCAGTAAGGTTCAATAATTTAAAGTTGTTTTGCTAGGAAGTGGCTTTTTTGGGAGGGGGGGGGGGGGGGGGGGGGGGGGGGGATTTTCTCTCTTCATGTCACATCCAGATTTCTTTGCCTCTACCTAACTTATCTTAACAAGTAATGTTACATTTTATAACATTTTCACAATAAATTATATGTAGTAAAATATATTTGGTTTAAATATGAGCTTATCGTTAAAATTTCTTTTATGCCTATCAAAAACAGCTTATAACTTAGAATTTGTAGCATTTCTTACTATCTCAAAACCTCCAATTATAAAATATCAATATGTAAAGGAATGCTATTGGATCAAATGACAAACATTGTTGAAAAAAAGATGATTTTTCCTTGGATGAAACGAAATTTGGATTTATCATTCCTTAGCCAGAAAAATATGTGGCCATGAAATTGGAATTAAGCAGAACTATATTCACTGGGTGATAGAGTCAGGGAAATACCTCTTTCAACCATATTTTGGAACTTAGTTTCGTGGAATAGATATATACCCACTTAACAAATTATTATTCTATTAATGGGGGCCCTTAGGATATTTGTTAATAAACTATTTTAAGAAAGTTTTGAGAACATTTTTATAGAAAATATAAAAAGATGTCAAACCATTACTCAATATCCTGTTTCTCCAAAAAAAAAAAAACTCAGCATTTTTTATTTCAATATATTAAAAGAGTTCAAAAAGTTAATTATTGTCATTTTAACTTCGAAAAATACTCTTAATATAATTAGTTTATCCTTATTCTAAAAACATTAGAATTGAGGTTAAAACCGTAAATTAACGAAAATTAAAAACAAAAAACCTACAAAATAAAAACAGAATTAACATATAATTTTATATTATATTTGAAATGATGTACAGCTGTACAGCACTTCACCACTACAGTTACATTACATTCAGCCAGCCATAGGCGCAGACACAATAGAAACTGAATTCCTGGTTGATCTCTTTTTAAGCAGATGCCGTGTGGATGCCTTTTGTTCTCTCACTTACAAACAACAATATCCATTCATTCCTTTTAAAGGGACGCAATATAGAAACTGAATCCCGTTTTTTCAAGAGACTTCTTGAGCTTTTCAGTTAACTTCTGCCGTTTCCTAAACATGTAAGAGTCAATTTTCGAGCAGATCTTATCTCTTCTCCTTTTTGAAATTAACCACAAAAAAAAAAAAAAAAAAAATTCCATCAAATCTTTTCTTTCTTCCTTAATTTATTTTCTTTGTGTTTTTTTTTTTCTTTTTCATCATCATTTGTTTGAATATATTTCTGATACCTATCATTATTGTGTTTCCAGATTTACCAATATAATTAGTTTATCCTTATTCTAAAAACATTAGAATTGAGGTTAAAACTAAGGGTGTGCAGAAAACCCACCGACCCTTGGGTCGGTTTTTAAGGCTTGGTGGGTTGGGTTGGGTTATAAATTTTTTTTTTTTATAACGGGTCGGGTTGGGTTTGGGTCATAAAATTACCAATCCGCCAAACCCGACCTGACCCACCCATATTTTATTATATATTTAAAATATATTATATATTTAATAAATATTTTTTTAAGTTAAAACCTAGTAATATATAATATAAAATATATTATATAATATAAAATAAAATCTTACAAACATATATAATATAAAATCCTATTGCTTTCTTTAATATATATTTAAATATATTATATAATTAATAAAAAAAATATAAGTTTAATTTAATTTAAAAAAAAAAAAAAACCTAACTCATGGGTTCAACCCGACCTATGTGGGTTGGATTGGGTTGGGTTGGACATATGTGATGGGTCGGGTTGAGTCGAATTTTTTTTTGACCCACCATGGTAGGTTGGGTCAAAAAATTTCCTCAACCTGACCCATGCACACACCTAGTTAAACGGTAAATTAACGAAAATTAAAAACAAAAAACCTACCAAATAAAAACAAAATTAACATATAATTTTATATTATATTTGAAATGATGTACAGCTGTACAGCACTTCACCACTACAATTACATTACATTCAGCCAGCCATAGGCGCAGACACAATAGAAACTGAATTCCTGGTTGATCTCTTTTCAAGCAGATGCCGTGTGAATGCCTTTTGCTCTCTCACTTACAAACCACAGTATCCATTCATTCCTTTTAAAGGGACGCAATGTAGAAACTGAATTCCGTTTTTTCAAGAGACTTCTTGAGCTTTTCAGTTAACTTCTGCAGTTTCCTAAACATGTAAGAGTCAATTTTCGAGCAGATCTGATCTCTTCTCCTTTCTGAAATTAACCAAAAATAAATAAATTCACATAAATCCTTTCTTTCTTAATTTATTTTCTTTGTGTTTTTTGTTTTTTCATCATCATTTGTTTGAATATATTTCTGATACATATCATTATTGTGTTTCCAGATTTACCAATATATATATGGATTTTGGCACGGGAAGCACCTCTTCATCTTTTCCACCGACTACCTTTGGATACAGATACGATGTCTTTCTCAGTTTTAGAGGCGAGGATACCCGCAATAATTTTGTAGGCCATCTATATACTGCTTTAGATAATAAAGGCCTATATACCTTTAAAGACGACGAAAAACTTCAACGAGGAACAATCATTAAGTCTGAACTCTTTAGAGCAATAGAAAAATCCAGATTTGCTGTTGTAATTCTATCAAAAGATTATGCTTCATCAAGCTGGTGCTTGATTGAACTAGCAAAAATTATTGAGTGCATGAAAAATACAGGGCTGACAGTTTTGCCTGTTTTTCACGAAGTGGATCCAAGGGATGTGCGACATTTGGAGGGGGTTTTTGGAGAAGCCTTTGCTGAACATAGTGTTCGTTTCAAGGATAAGATAGATGAAGTGAAGAACTGGAGAGATGCTTTGGTAAAAGTTGCCAATATTGCTGGATGGGATTTACGTCATAGGTAAGAATTTCTTCTGAAAACTTTTGGAGAATAATGTTCATGGTCGTAATTTATGGTTACTTGTTTGCACATTTCTTTCTATAATTTTCTAGTCGAATTGGAGAAATCTTCAATTAATTTCCCCTGCTTATTAGATAGAATTATAATAAGTTCAAATAGGCAGCTTTTGTCAAATGGGTAACTTGATATCTCCATTCATTTAGATAGAAAAGTGTTACAATTAAAAAGATACCAAGATCCAGTCCTAATTCTAGCAAATAATTCTTATTTTGCTTTAAGTGTAAGTAAAGAATTCTTAATTTTACTTGTATTGCGAGTATTAGAACTCTGGATTACTTCAAGATTTAGTATACACATGGATTAGATCAGGATTTAGTATACATACAATACAATTCAATGTCTTCAACTCAGTAGTAACTTGGTAAGCATATATTATGGCCTTTCTGCCTTGGAATATTATGGCTGACCCACATTAATTAATTCCATTTGTTTTTTTTTTTCTATGTTCTCTATCTCTCTTTTTTGTCTTTTTTATTTTTACCTTCATATTTTCCTATGTAATTTTAATAAGGTACCATAGTTATATTTTATTTTTTCTAATAATTAATAATTTATTATGGCATTGTACAATATAATTGCTAGAAAACTATTCGTATCTCATACAAAACAAGATCTACTTCCATGATGCTAGAAATTACTAGCTTTAATGAGCTTTGGACCTTTTGTCAACTCTTGACAAGCTCAGACTCACTATTTATATTTTATTCAACTACTAAAATATAATTGCACCCTAAATTTTATTAATAAAATATTTATCCCAAGGCTCTATTATTAATATTCGACCCCTTTATAAAATCACCTATAGAGAAAAAAAATCATAAAAGTTACTGTCACTTTGTAAATCATTACATTTTATTTCCTTGATTCCCAAGTTAAATATTTCAATTATTCATATATTTCTGAAATCTAATTTCATTAAATATAAACTTTAGTAACTCTTTACTAAATTGGTTGGGCCAAACACTTTGAATGATCAATTCCCAATAAACTTATTTCAAGAGGATGTTTTGTGTCTTTAGCAAGAGATTATGGATTTTATCTTGAGAATGTGTGTTCTCACAAAACTACATATGATTACCTAACATGCAAAGGTTTTGACTGTGCAATATCTCACTCTGGTATTGATTGAAGCAACCAACATTTCATGTTTGAGTTCACCATTCTCTCAGAATTGAGAGTCTATGTAAATAGCAGTTATGAAATTTATTGTTTAGTATAGGTGACAGTAGTTAATAGAATAATAAATCTCACAACGGTCCAGTTAAGTGTACTTACACACTTAAGACACAAACATATCAATCAAAAGTCTATCCTTCTATGATCAAGACAAATCATCAAATTGATATGTTATAGACTTCATGAATGAAATGCCTAATTTCACCATTGACCATGAACTAGGTTTATGACTTTACAAGGACTTGTGATTTAGATCTTTACCATGCAAATCTTATTCCAATACAAGGAGAGATACAAGGCATTTCTCCCCATGTGTGAGGACCCTTGGGCCAAAGTCACAACACTTTTTGTGGTATTTTCTATTTATAAGACTACAACACCTATGCATTGGTAAAAAATTAAATATGGAATACCTTTCTTAGTAGACAAGGAATTCTTTTGTTGGTGGACAAGGAATAGACTTTTTTTTCACACCAAGGAAACCTATATCAAACCAAATTAGGAATTTGAGACAAATTCTAACATACTTGTCCTTGGATCTTGTATGAACTGATCTTTAAGGTTCAAATTCTACTGGAGTTAAATTTACTCTCTTTGGTATAAAAACAGAAAAATGGAGTCTTTGGAGAGAGAGAAGTATGTCATTTTTGGGTAGGTTGGGAAAATAACCATAGTTTTGAAACCCAGTGATCTAACTGAATTAATTGGGAACCAGCTCGAGCTGGAACCCCCCACCCAGGTGGTTGTCATATCGGACAATTAAAGGAAACTTACGGGCCCATAAGTTTCCTTTATGACGGCTAAATGCTTGGTTTTTGTTAGGAATGGAAAATGAACGGGAAATAGTCCCAAGCCCATTGAGCCTTAAGCCTAGATTTTATGGTACAGTGCATAACCCCATTCCTATTAGATCCTTAAACTTGGGCCAGACGTGCTTTAAGGCCTAATTTGAGCTCGAATATCACGATAAGCCCATCTTGTCCTAAGCGTATTAGAAACAAGGCCATACTGTTCAATTATAGTTTGACCGGGAAACGTGCTCGCCGAGAATAGCCTATGTTCTCGACTACCCGGTATTGTCTTGGGAAGCATCGCTGCTGAGCAGTCTAGTGGAGGTTGGAACCAATTTCAATGCCATTAAACCACCGTTCTCAATAGAGCATCTTTTTATGAGAAATGATGAAATTGGACCCCATCCACACGAGTGAGATCAGAAATAATCATAATCCTTCCATTCATCTTAAGATATAAATAGGGGAATAGAATGAGGAGGAGGGGTTGGCATGAAAAATGAGAAAACAGAGAGTAAAAGGGAAAAGTATTAGCACCACTAGAAGGGAGAGCAACACTAGAGGGAAAAGAAAGGGAATTCGTGGGAGAGAGGGTGTCATTGAGTTGCTAGGTCAGGGACTACCCATAGTAAGAAACTCTTAAGTTGAGAACCCAATCTTAGGCCCAGCCCATCTAGGGAAGTTTGGGTATGCACAGAAAACTAGTGGATCTAAATACATTTTTAAGAATTAGCTCTATTTAAATCATTTATGATACGTGGGTTCTAATTAGCTCAATTGGTAAAGACTCTAATGGTGTCCTGGTCTGATGATTCTTTATCATCAGGAGCAGACGCTATAGGTTGAAACTCTAAAAAAAAAAAAATCGTTTATGATACCTACCAAAAAATAAAATAAAATTTGTATATTAGTTTTTTTATCAGAATTTTATATTAGTTTTTATTATAATAAAATAATTAGCATTTATCATTATGACTAATATACAGCTCAATTCTCTTTATAACTAAAATAGTTGAAAGATTAATTGTAACTTTAATGTCTTTTTTATACTTTATTATTTCTATTTTTTCTTATAAAATATGTGAAAATAACCACTCGCACGCCTTTGGTATAATGGTCACCATACAAACATTTATACTTGTGGTGAAGATACTTGTTTTTCAAAATTAAATAAATTTGTTTACTTTCAAAAGTTCAATGTTTAATTTGATACTTTGATAATATATGATTTAATTTGGACTCTCCCTAATTTATAGGGTTCAAAGTGAAATTTGTCCCCTTTTTTCCATCATTTTCCTTTTTCCATTTAAATAAATGATTGGCATCATCTTTCTCAATTGTCATCACTTACAAATGAACTCAATAATCTTTAAAGTGAAATTTGCCCCTCTTTTTTTCCTTTTACATTTAAATAAATTATTGGTATCATCTTCGTCATCGCTTACAGCTCAATTTTTTTGTAGAGAAAAAATTCTCGTAGCAACGAAAGCTTAAAGAATTCCTAAAGCTGAATTAGAAAAATAGTGAAGCTCCAAGCCTATACTTAATATAATATGACATGCTACAAAGAAAAGAACTAGAAATAGTTACAAAAAAATTATGAATCATATTAAAACTGAAATAATGCTAGCTATCCGAAGCTTTATTGAAGGCTCTTAATTTCAGATTCAAAAAGGCAATTGTCTCTTTTCAATCATTCCAAACAAAGGCCACTATGCAGATCTTTTTTCCTTCTCTTTTTCTATTTTTGGGCATGTAACCACTTCGCATATCACTTTCACCAAATTACGACTTTTTTTTTCCTGCCTTCCACAACGGCACTAACTTATGTTTTCTCTAGTACAGCTTTTGTAATCAAAGATAAAGGATTCAGGCAAATGATAAGTCCAGATGCCCAACTATATATGTAGTGCAAATTTTGTTTGGTCTATTTGTTTTATCTTTATTTTTCTTTCTTTTTTTCTTCCTATATTGAAATTTAGAATTCCTTTTTTTTTTTTTTTTTTTTTTTTGAGAACAGAATTCCCTTTTCTATAGTAATTAAACTGAAATTTATGAAGCATTTATTTCTGAGCCTTTTGCCTCTTTTTCTGACTCAAGAAATTTTTTGTTCAATATTCCTCTTTGTAGGAGCGAGTCACCAGTTATTGAAGAGATTGTCAGGAAGATATATGGTCATTTGAATTCTATATATTCAAATGTTCACGAGGATTGTGTTGGACTGGACTCTCGTGTGACAGAAATATATAATTCATATTTAGGCATTGGGTTGGAAGATGTACGTTTTATAGGAATTTGGGGAATGGGTGGAATGGGTAAAACAACCCTAGCACGAGTCCTTCTTCAAAGGAGTCATTATCATTTTTATGCTAGTAGCTTTATTGGCAATGTTAGAGAAGAAAGTTGTAAAAATGGTCTAATTTCTCTACAAAAACAACTTCTTGATGATATCTTGAATGAAAGCAATACCCAAATACGGGACATTCGGTGGGGAATCAATATGATAAAGGATAGATTACGTAAAAAAAAGGTTCTCATCATTCTTGATGATGTGGATCAACCTGAACAATTAGAAGCATTAGCAGGAAAGAGAGATTGGTTTGGTCCTGGGAGTAGAATCATTATAACAACCAGAGATCAACGTCTATTGATCACACATGATATGACTAAAGCTGAAATATATGAGGTTAATAAACTGGATTCTGTTGAAGCTCTTAAACTCTTTAGTAGGGAAGTCTTCAAGAAGGACTATCCTCCAAAAGATTTCATGGAAATGTCCCAAAATGTTATTCGCTATGCTGATGGACTTCCTTTAGCTCTTAAAGTTTTGGGTTCTGGCTTGATGAAAAGAGAACCAGTTGATTGGGAAGATATCCTAGCTAATCTGAAAGAAGATCGACAATTGATGGGTGTTTTTGAAATCAGTTTTAATGGCTTATATCCTAAAGCGAAAAACCTGTTTTTAGATATTGCTTGTTTCTTCAAAGGGTTCAACAAAGATCGGGTAGCAAATATACTACAAACGAGGATAGAAATAGATGTTCTTGTGGAAAAATCTCTCATAAAAGTCTCACGTTTTGGAAACTTATGGATCCATGATACACTACAAGATTTTGATAGGGAAATTGTTCATCGTGAATCCCCTGATGAGCGCGGTAAACGTAGTAGGTTCTGGCTTAGTGATGATATATTTCATGTACTGAAACATAACACAGTACGTTCACTATACCAATTCTTAAGTTTTCTTATCTTATATATTTGGGCAATACAACTATGTGTTTCGTATCTAACAGTATGCTTATTCTCTCTATCTCTCTCTTTTGTTACTAGGGAACAGAAAAAGTTAAAGGCATATTCCTTAGCTCATCTTTTCTAGAAGAAAATGAACACTTGAATGCTGAAGTCTTCTCAAAGATGATAAACTTAAGATTGCTTCAAATCAATCATGTCCACCTTCCCCGAGGTCTGGATTATCTTTCTAATGAATTATGTTTTATGAACTGGGATAAATATCCTTTGGAATACTTGCCAGAAAGTTTCCATCCAAATAAACTTGTTGAACTCATTATGCATGCCAGTAGTTTAAAGCAACTCTGGAAGGGAATTAAGGTAAGATTTCCACTAATGCAACAATGTGCTTTTTTTTTCTTAATATAAATATTGTGTTCAAAATGGTCTAATTTTCTTTATTTACTTTATATATATATATATATATATATATATATATATATATATAAACAGAGTTCAAAGATGTTAAAACACATCGATCTCAGTTACTCCAAGGACTTGATGATGATCCCTGACACCACTAAAATCCCAAATCTTGAGAAGCTAATTCTTACAGATTGTACAAGTTTGTCTAAGATTCACCCATCACTTGAAAATCTTAAAAAACTTATTTCATTGGATCTGAATGGTTGTGTATGTCTTGAAAGTCTTCCATGCAAGATCAGCTGGGAATCTCTTGAAAGTTTTGGTCTTAACGGTTGTTTGAGGTTAAAGAAGTTTCCAGAGATTGTGGGAAATATGTCACGCTTACAAGACCTTGATTTGGCTGGGACTGCTATAGAAGGACTACCGCTATCAATAGAGCATTTAACTGGTCTTGCTCTATTGAATCTAAGAGACAGCAAATCCCTTTTAAGTCTTCCTGATTCCATTTGTTGTTTGACATCTCTGAAAACGCTCACTCTATCTGGTTGCTCAAGACTAAACAAATTGCCAACGAATCTAGGAAATCTTGAATGCCTAGAGAATCTGGAAGTGATTGGAATTGCTATAAGTGAACTACCATCATCAGTGGAGCATTTAACTGGCCTGACTTCATTGAATCTAAGTGATTGCAAGGACCTTTTGAGTCTCCCAGATACCATTTGTAGTATGACAAATCTAAAAGCGCTCACTCTATCTGGTTGCTCAAGACTTGACAGATTGCCAAAGAACTTGGGGAATCTCACAGGCTTGCAGGAACTAGATGTGAATAAAACTGCCATAAGAGGACTACCATCATCATTCAAGCATTTATGTAATCTTACTTCATTGAATCTAAGTGATTGTAAGGAACTTCTGAGTATTCCTAATGCCATTTGTAATATGACAAATATTAAAACTCTCACTCTATCTCGCTGCTCAAAACTTGAAGATTTGCCAGAGAACATTGGGAATCTCATAGGCCTAAAGAAGCTAGATTTTATTGGAACTGCTATGAGAGAGCTACCTTCCTCCATCTTTCTCATAAAAAATCTCGAAGTACTATGTTTTTATGGATGTGAAGGAACATCGCGTAAGCAGATTCCAAATCCTGTGCCTTGGGAGTTGCCTTCCCTATCTTGCTTGAGTTCTTTAGTCAAACTGGAATTAAGGGATTGCAATCTTCGAGCAATACCTAATGATATTGACAGCTTGCATCTCTTAGGAAATCTAAATCTAAGCCAAAATAATTTTGTTTGTCTTCCCAAAAGTATCATTCGGCTATCTCAGTTGAGAGATATATATATTGAGAATTGCACTAGTCTGCTATCTTTGCCACAAATTCCATTATCTACTCGAAGTATTTGGGCAAATGGTTGTACCTCACTGGAAACATTTCCTAATCAATTAAAACTGGGACATTATTTTGCGCCGACCATCTATCTTCTCAATTGCTTCAAGTTGGTTGACAATCAAGGCTTCAGTGATAGGTTTTTAAAAATGATATTACTTCACTTTCAGGTACTCTCTTTCTCTCTCTCTCTCTCTCTCTCTCTCTCTCTCTCTCATCAAGTTTTTTATGTTTCAGGATCTCTGTTATAATGACGTCTCAAAAACAAATAGATTTGACCTTGTTGTTCCTGGAAGAAAATTCCCAAAATGGTTTAGCTGTCAAAGTGCAGGGGCTTCAGTGACTCTGCAAGTGCCTCCCAAATTTGAGAATTGTTTGGCAATCGGATTGTGCGCTGCTTTTGAGTATCTTCCTTCTGGCCTATGTGGTTTGTTTGGTAGAAGGAGACATATGCTTGTTTGTTCCATTACGTTCTATCCAAATGGTGGACTTGACAGCTCAACTGCCTTGAAAGAGTGCGTATCATTTCCCCTTCCCGAAAAAATGGGTCAGGTTATACCAAGTCACGTTTGGCTGATTTATTTGCGTAGAGAATACTTCCGTAAGTTCATACCCATGTTCCACAGAACTCTGGAGATTAAATTTGATCTTCAGATTGATTTTAACACAGAAGGTACAGGCTATTTATATTCATATGGGTTGGACAAATTTAAGGAGATTAAATTTTATCATCGGTTCACTAAAACAGAAAGAAAGATGTGTGTACATCCAAATGGGTTGCACGAAATTGAGGAGAATGGATTTGATAATCCGATTAATTTAACAAATGTTAGGTGCTCTGTACATTCAAATGGGTCGCACAAATTTAGGGAGAGTCTATTGCATTCCCTGAATGATTATGAAACAGAAGGTACGAGCTATGTACATTCAAATGGGTTGCACGAAATTGAGGAGAATGAATTTGATTGTCAGACTGAATTTAAAACAGAAGGTACAGGTTTTAAGATTAACAAATGCGGGGTCCATTTTGTATTTAAGCAAGACATTGAAGATCTCAGCCAAACAAATGAGATGGATTTGTTTTCCGATGGAGAAGGTAGCTTCAGTGATGGGGCTGGACCTAGTGGAAAGGTTAGCTCTAATGGCATGACAGGCACAAAGAGGAAGAGGATGTAGCGCCCTAATAGAATTGGAAGTCTAATGCCACGTTTGGGAAATTGGTTTGGTAATTTATGGCGTTGATGATCACTCTGATTGTCAGGAATCCGTGATCGCAAAATATATAAATAAGTTTTATTAAAAAAATAGTGAGGGATCCTAATGAAAGTGGGAGCTTTGATGAATTTGGAAGCCTCATAAACTTTTGTAAGTCAGCATCTTACTACGACAGGAAGCTCCCTTGACGTTGGTAAGTTTGAGATAATTGCTTTCGTGTACTTTGATTTTGATTTCCATTCCTGTATCTTTGTTTCTGAAATAACAACAATTCCTTAATCCCAAAGTTTCGAGATTGATTATTTTTTTGCAGTTCTCCCATCTCACGCACACCATGTTATTACATTGAAGAATCTCATATGGGGGTGGTCCCCAAGATGTTGACAAGAGATTTTGAATGCAGAAGTCCTTGAATATCACGAGGCCTTAAGAACCACATAGCCAACCCCTTGGGGTCGAGATTGATTATAAATCCTCATGGTCAGTTGTATATATTCTTTTGATCTTTTCCATAGTAGTTTTCATTTTAAGGGGGAAAACATTATAGTTACAATATAATACTTCCAAAAATAATAATAATAATAAAGCAACAAGTGAGGGGATTAGAAACTTGATTCTATTTCTCCTTATAAAAGAGAACATATAAAGCAACTTAGCAGGCTTTTCCACAATAATTAACTAGCCTAATACTAGAAAGTAGAAAAATCTCCGTACGACGTTTATTATTAGGGTGAGTTACATGATTTGGTTGAAGTAATTACCACGCTCATCTTTTCCCAATATTAATTAATAGAAGTTCATAATTTATGCCAGTATTACGTCTATAAATATATATATATATATATATATATATATATCAGTACGGTTAGAAAACATTTTATCTACCTCACACTAATTTGGATCTTTATAATTTATAATAGTTAAAGGCATGTTGCAAATTTTATGATAAATATATAGAATATTTTATTTACTTGAGAAACAATATCAAAATAAATATTTATTTATTTGATATGGTATCTTCATAGAACACATATTGAGCTGGACAAATCGCTCGAGTTCAATAAATGAAACTGTTCGTTCGGACAGATTATATATTTAATAAGAATAAATACAAAGGTTGATAATAATAATAATAAAAATCTGGCAATTATACTCATAGTTGATTTTCTTTTGTGTTTCTTAAACCAAATTTATGTTTCAGAAGAGGACATATGAAATTAACGCATCTAACTGGAAGACATTTCTCGAACTTTATGCTAATAAAAGTTACACAATCTAGAGATGATATGTAATTGTGCAATTGTTTTCTGATCCTTTCAAAAGCAGTTTGTAAATACTACATCAGAGGAACAATCCAACATAGCTATTGAAGCTTCAGTCTGGGATCTATGAGGTGCCTGTTTGTACTACAAAGTTTTCTAGAAACTCTTTGCTCCAGACGTAAAAAGACATAGTGCCTATTGTTGAGATGAAGTATCAGCTGAAGTCTAAAAATCCAAAGCCAGTCTACTTCAGACCATGGAATTTTATCTAGGTGCTTTTACTTGTTGCATCTGTCTGGTGGAGATTACAAGCTGCTGGAGCCATACAGAACCATCACATGCTCTGTTTTGATGTAAATTCCAGTTTTTGATTAAGAAGAAATTGGCAAGCTTTTTTTGCAAAATAGCCTTCTCTTTTAACAGAAACTATAGCTCACTAAAGTATGTTGTATTTAGTGATTCTAGTTAAGCTTAAACCAGCTTGTAATGCTTGTAATTGCATAAACTGAATTTTGTCAACCTTTATTACTTTTTTCAATCAAGTTACTATGTTAATTATTAGCCACTTTTAGTGATTAATCAATGTTGCACCGACACGGCATTTTTACCAACGTACCGGTGTCCGACACGTATCGGACACCGGTACCGGTACGACTCGTTGGACTCCGGTGTCCGAGCGGTGTCTTTTTTTTTTTTTTTTTTTTTTTTCGCTTCTCCGACACGGCGCGGACACGTCGCCGACACGGCCCTGACGCGGTGGACACGCCAGCAGTGGGAAAAAAAAAACAAAAACAGAAACAGAAACCCACACAGCCCAGAAGAGAGAAGTGAAAAATCTCAAATAAAAAACCCACACAGCCCAAACGTTGTCCTCTGCCAGCTACCCTCTGTCCCTCGCCGGAGCTACATCAGGCCGATCGGCAAGTCGGCGAGCTCCCTCTGCTCTGTCCGATCTCTCTCTCTCTCTCGGTGTGGACACTGGACAGATCCGAGTTTCTCTTCTCTCCTTCTGTTTCGCGATTTTTTTTTTCTTTTATCTGCTGACTGCTTGGACGTTTCACTTGGTGTACTGTGGCGTGATATACTTATAAATTATAACGCCCAAACCTTTTTTTTTTTTTTAATCCTCCTCACTGTGTTATTATTATTATTATTTTTTAAATTCCCCTCACTGTGTTATACTTTACTGTGTGTATATATATATATATATATATATTTTCTTCTTTACTCAACCTTATCTTAGAAATTATAATGTTTATTATAAATTTAGTGATTTTTGTTTTTGTGTGTTCTACTTATTTCATTTTATGTTTTTAGTTTGATATTGAATGTAGTCTATTTAAACTTTTAGTTTGTACTCTAAACATTTTATATGTATTATTGTACTACTTTGAGTGTTAATTTACTTATCTATAATTAGTACATAATTTAAATTCTAGATATAAACGTACTTTATGTCTAAAAATATTAAAAAATATGTCTAAATATAAAATTTAATTAATTATTTAATTGCCGTGTCCATGCCGTGTCGTGTCCTTATTTTTCAAAAATTGCCGTATCGCCGTATCCGTGTCCGTGTCCGTGCATCATAGAATGACAGGTTTTTTTCCCTTTTTCTTGGTAAACATTAAAGGCGACATTGCAATAAATTATATGATTATTATACTCAGCGGAAGATTGATTTCAATAGAAAGAACACATCACATTACATTACATGATTGATATAATCAGTAAAAGATTGATTTGAACAGAAATCAAGGCACGTAAAATGGGAAATTCCATCGTCTGGGGTGCATAATTCCATTTTATTGTAACACAAGGAAGCTTGTTTTAACAAATCTTCAATAATCTTATTTGGTCCATTCTGTCCTCTTTGGTCCTATTTAGTCCATTTTGTCCACTAAAGTTCTATTCGGTCTCCTTCAGCTCATTCGGTCTTCTTCAGTACTTCGGTCCATTCAGTCGGCATTGGCCTTATTCAGTCTACATTGGTCTAACTTAGGTCTTATTTAGTCCATTCTGTCCACTTTGATCCTATGTGGTCCATTCTGTCTACTTTGGTTCTATTTGGTCCTATTCAGTCTACGTTGGTTCTTTTCGGTCCATTTTGTCCACTTTTATCTGCTTCAGTTCTATTCGGGTCCATCTTGGTCCTATTCAGTGCATTTTGTCTACTTTGATTTTATTTGGTCCACTTTGGTCCCATTCGGTCTAATATGGTCTTGTTCAGTTCACTCTATCTACTTCAGTCCTATTGGGTCGACTTCGTTCCCGTATTGCTACTTCGGTCCAATTTGGTCACGTTCTGCCCATTTTGTCCACTTCAGCTCTATTTGGTCCATTTGTTCATATTCGGTCTTATTAGTGTTTTTAATAGAGATATCTAGAATTTAAATCTCCTTTCCCATCATAATTATTGAAGTATCAAAAAAGAATAAAACTCTGTGTATATATGTTGCGAAGCACTAAACTCTCCTGCACCTGTGTTTAACTTTGTATTATTATTATTATTATTATTATTATTATGAATGGTTTCATGCCTTAAAAAACATTGGAAGTATATCTGTGTCTATAAGATACTAGGGTTTTAATCCCAATGACGACATACGCACACAAATGACACAAAAAATGGACCTGTGTTTAACTTTCTAATAATAATAATAGTACAATTTTTTTTTTTTTTAAACCATGCTAGGTGTTGCTATTGCGGGAGCAAAATCTATTAAAATTAAAATATCTTGTAATTTTTTTTTTTTTGGATGACAAGCAGATGAATGAGTTGATTACTTTATCAAAGATATGAAAATTTCCATTCATCCTCTAGTAATGGAGTCTATTTCTATGGCCTCATTTGTTCATTTGATACAAGAAGCTGAAATAACTATAGAGGCTATAAGTTTTTCTCATATTTGTCGCGAAGACAATTCTATAACTAACTCATAATCTCGTTAAACATGTTTTACATTTCATAGATTCTTTTGTGTGAATGGAAAATGTCCCACTAGTCCACCACACCCGTCAGCAGTTGTACAAGTCGACTTGGCTTATTTTTCTTAATGAAATTTTCAGCTCGCTCCTAAAAAAAGAGTCTATATTATAAAGATTAATAGAACAGTCTCATATCATAGAGAAGAGTTCAAGTTAATTAATAAACCGTGTTGAACTAAAATCCAAATTACAGTAGCTAAAATTAAAAGATGTATGGGATTGAAAGGAAAGAAGCATTCGAGTAAAAAAAGAAAGGAAAGAAGCATTTAAATGATTGCATAATTTATTTTAATTGTGTTTTAGATATTGTTTGTCAATCACTTGCTACTTGCATAAACTTACTTTTAGCATGGCACATTTGACTTTTGTTGAAATTAATAGTATTATAATTGACTGGTTTAAAAATTGGGCAAAATAAGAATGTAATTGATTTTTTTTTTTGGGTTTTTGTTTTTTTGACAGAGTAGATGAAGGTTTTATATGACTGAGACAAAGAAAATTGCATTTTTATTATTGGTCTATGTATAACGAACTTACATATATACTAATTTAGGTCCTTTTGTAGTAGTACTTTGGATTAAGTAATGTATTTGAGTTTTGTGAAAGAGTATAATTAAGTGTGTGTATTTAACAATTAGTTTGTTTCTCAACAAGAAAAAAAAAACATATATACTAACTTCACGTATCAAATACACTCAATCGTAGTTGTATTTATTTATTTTTGGTTGAATAAGTTGTAGCTTTTTATTTTTAAATTATAGCTATATTGATTCTCCACAAAAAAAAAAAAAAAATGTATAGCTTTATTAATGTTCTATGTAAAAAACACATCGTATATATATAATTAAATAAAAAAAGAACAATTAACTCTCTTTTTTTATATAAGATAGAAATTCTACTCTAGCCTAATCTAAGTGTATATATGTGTGAAACTCCCTCTTAGAGACTTGAATCCTAGCCCTTGCCCCCACACCCCACAAGCACTTATACTTGTAAAATGATCATCACACCGTGTGCGGTGGTAAAAGAAACAATTAATTTGGAATATAAACATTCTTGCTCAAATGTAGTTGTTTTAAGCGTTTACAATAATTGAAGCAATGTTCAATAAAAGATAAAATCAAATTTTAATAACATGCATTTAAGAATATAAAAAATAATTATCCACTTAAGCTAATAAAAATAATTAAAATATTTTTCAATTCACTCAATTAAGTAATAGATTACTACTTTGGCGTAATGGTAAGGGCTTGGGCTAACATCTCTAAAGGCATCGGTTCAAATAGCCCCATTAGTAGCATGTTGAAAAGCAACACTAGTTGCACCCCCTTTAACAATATTTTCTCCACCAAATTTTTTTTAAAGTAACAGCTTTTTATTCTTAATTATTTTGATTTTGACAATTTGCATTTCCTCTCTTTCCAACAAAACATCATTCTTTTAAAGAAAATCTAGTAAAATGTAAAATAAAGGTTATTATATCATCATAACACATAATAAGTAACATACATAGGTCATAAGATAATTTTGTACAAAATATTTCAAAATGCTAATTTTGTACAAAATATTTCAAAATGCCGTTCATACCACGCTAGGGCATCAGCTAGCGGATATAAAAGCAAAAATCTTAGTCATAGTGGTCGAAGAGCATTCTCATTAAGAATGCTAAATGCTAAATTTTAACATCAAATTTGTAAAAAGCACCAAAAATTAAGCTACAACAAACATGCTAAACTTAAAAAAAAAAATAGCAACTGAGGTACAATGAGCTTTCATCTTTGAAAGCTTACTATAGCTCTAATTTAAAAAAAAATATTATTAGTTTAATGCTTATGGTGGAAAAGGTGGTTTGTGTAGTTGTTTTTTTTATTATTTTAATGAGTAATTTATATTATTTTAAATGAAATGGTAAAAAAAATAGAACTTTTGATCTTGAGTGTATTATTGAGTTGTTAAAATTAATAAAGTGATTTTTTAAGATGCTAAATGCTAAAATTTTTAAAAGCTTGGATGGGAATGCTCTAAGGCCTGTTGTCCCAACTTCCAAGAGGCACATCCTTTGAGGAGGGAAGAGAATATACTATTCTTGTATTAATTGCCATGTATTTTATTGAAAATGAATGTGTTTCTATGTATTAATTATTCATAAATGGTGCATTAATTACTCATATAAAGAATTTATAGGCTAAAATGGCCAAATATCACTGTTTTTTAAAATATTTTGCAATTTACCACTATTTCTGAAATATGTAGAGATCTACTATCTTTTTAAAACTCAAACTTGAGTACCATGAAAAACTCGATTTCCACAAAATCAAGTTCAAAAAGGTAGTAGATTACTAAATATTTCACAAACAATAACAAATGCATACATATTTTCTCAAACAGAGATATATGGTCATTTTAGTCAAATTTATATATATTTTTTTAAAGTCATGCTAATGGGTGCCTTTAGGGCAATTGTTAATAAACCATAATAGGGAAGTTTTGACACCACTCCTACGAAAAATATAAAAAGCTGCCAACCACATCTATTATTTGATCACTCTCCCAATAAAATCTCTTTAAAAATAGCTCCTAAACCAATGCTTAGGGCATTGATTAACATTTTTTTAATATATAATTTGAATAAGAAACCATTTATTTGGAATAATAAGACATTTAACCTTATGTTTAGTTGCTTCAAAAGAAAAAAATTATAGAATACTCTTAGAGTATAATAAAATGTGTATGCCCCGCTCTCAAGTCTTATGATGAATTTAGACCCACAATTATGTGAGCGTGAGTACATATTTATTATACTCTATTTTATAATCACACCTTTGACAACAATTAAAACAAAAACCATCAAAAGTGAAGAGCAAATTTAATAATACTTGCAATAAAAAATATAAAATAATTTTATGTTTAAATAAATTGAAATAATTAAATCCTTTTTAATTTATTAAATATTATATATTCATATTTTAAATTATACAAACATGGGCATAACAAAGGAAGTCATTAGCACTAAGTTATCACTTGAACATTTTGTACAATATAATTAAATAGAGTAAATCGATTTATTATCATATATTTATTATTTCTAAGGTTTCTCCAAGTGCTAATTTCTTGAGATGGAATGGGACTTCTATGAAAAATGTTAAAAGAGTATGAGTAATATTGCAGCTACAAACCATTTTACATCATTTTTACAAACTGTTAATATGACTAACTTCTTATTGGTTTTCATCTAAGTCCACCAATAACATCATTTTTTTTATTTACCAATAACCACTCACCACATTAGCAGTTTGTAAATTTTTTTTGTAAAAAAAAAATTGTATCTCTAGCATTACTCAAAGAATATTACAAGTTTTACTATATAAAGTTTACAAATTGATGTGACAATGAGCACAAGAGTTGTTTAGACCCTCAAATAAAAATTACGGCTAGATTGCTTTTATTCTAGCTTATCTAAGTGCAGAATAAGAGTAAATGAATCACAATAAATTAATAACTACTGTAGTGCATAAACATGAAAAACAAACAATGAAAGTAAAGCACAAGAGTAAGGGAAGAGAGATGCAACCACAAGATAACATCAAGACATGCTATCGAAGAGAAAACCGAAGAATTCGGTGAAAAACCTCTTTGCTGCCTTCCAAACAGTAAATTGATCTACTAGAGAATAAAGTTGGAGAACACGAATAACAAAGAACCCTCCAAGCATAGTCTACCCAATGTACTTGTGCCCTCCAAGCTCCTACTACTAATGGACTTCTTGGAGTCATGTGTTCTCTATGAGTATTAATCCTCATAATTGTGATGACATGTTACATGAATCTATAGGTGTTGTTAATATTCCAAATGTCAAACTGTTGAAGAAAAAAGCTAAGAAGTTTCATGAGAATTTGAGCAAGTTTATGTGTGAAAAGGATGATTTGATTGCTAAGCTCACGGAATCTAACAAATTGGTATCAAGGCAGATACACTTGTTGTAGTTTCATTACCTAAGTGTGATCCTGGACCTTGTGGCTTGCTATGGATAGTGCTATGGCAAATGCCAACATGAAGCATAGTTCATCTGTTTGTGATAATGACTCTATAAGCATCTTTGGAGATTATCCTAGCAATGAGCTTTTAGAGTTATTCAAATCTAAGAAACATGCTAGAATTTTTGTACACATGTTGAAATCCTTAGAGCATAGGAATCATGATATTCATAATAGCTCGTGTGAGTTGAATTCCTTAATTGCTAAATATAAGAAAATGAATAGAAATTTGTGTGATAAATTTGATGGTTTGAAAAGAAAGCTTCACGCATTTATGAATGAAGAAAAGGAAGATGAGTTTGGCTTTAATGGTCAAGAATGCCTATCTCATGCTTGTCTTTTTGTTCATACCACATTAAAAGTGTTTAATTCGTGTTTGTGGTATCTTGACAGCAGATGTTCAAGGCACATGACTAGAGATAAAACACTATTCAAAACTCGTAAGGAGAAGGAAGACGGTTTTGTGACTTTTGGAGATGGGAGCCATTCACAAGTTCTTGGAAAGGGAACCGTTGATATTTCGAGACTTCCCTTGTTGACCGATATACTTTACATCAAAGGATTGAAAGTGAACTTACTGAGTATCACCCAAATATGCGATGAAGACTTCATAGTTCAATTCTCAAAGAAAGGTTGTCTAATCCTCAATGAAGAAGGTGTTCAAGTCTTGAAGGGACTTAGGACCACTAACAATTGTT
This sequence comes from Castanopsis chinensis, assembly GCA_032878915.1. NCBI lineage: Eukaryota > Viridiplantae > Streptophyta > Magnoliopsida > Fagales > Fagaceae > Castanopsis > Castanopsis chinensis. Next base: position 645,279 of record JAVQMG010000052.1, on the reverse strand, counting down.
ATGGTGTTATTCCCAAGCTAAGAATATCATGTCTAAGTGCTTGAGTAAATCTTTTGGAGATATGGCATCAACGGTTTGGGCATGCAAATTACAAGCAAGTGGCAAAGGTCTCGAAACTTGAAGCAGTGATTAGTTTGCAAAAGTTTGGAAAGGTTGAGAAGAATGTTTGTGGTCCATGTCAATTGGGAAAACAAACTAAATCAACCCATCCCAAAGTAAATGTAGTTGCTACCTCTTGTTCTTTGGAGTTACTTCATATGGACCTAATGGGTCCAACGAGAATGGAAAGCATGGATGGAAAATGATACATCATGGTGGTGGTTGATGATTTCTCAAAGTACTCTTGGGTGAAATTCCTTAGAGAGAAGTCGGAGGAATGCGACAAGATGGAAAGGTTATGCAAAAGGCTCCAAAATGAAAAGGGAGTTCCCATAGTTAAAATCAGGAGTGATCATGGGAAGGAGTTTGAAAATGCAAAATTTAAAGCATTTTGCAATGACCACGGTATCAAAAAGGAATTCTTCGCTCCAAAGACTCCACAACAAAATGGGGTGGTTGAGAGAAAGAACTGGGTGATCCAATAGATGGTGAGAGTAATGCTTCTAAACAAAAACATTCAACAGAAGTTTTGGGCTTGTAGAGAGGGAAAATTCCCGGCCTATCACAAGCTGACACGTCATGCCACCAAGTTCACCAGGTATGGCTAATTACAAAGTATCATATACTGCTACTAAAAATTTGCTAAATTTCATTAAGACAGGAACAGGAAAAAACATGCAAAATGCTAATCACATGGAGGCGCGTGTAAGCGATGATGCAAGCGAATCCGACTGTGTAAGCGATGACTCAAGCAATCCGGCTGTGTAAGCGATGACTTAAGCAATCCGGCTGTGTAAGCGATGACACAAGCAGACCAATCAAGTTGTGACATGTGTCACCAATCAAACTCCGCCACGTGTCGCTCACCTACCTCCAAACTCCTATAAATAGAAGCCTTCCTAAGGCATTTGGACACACCAAGCCATCTAGAGCACAAGCTGCATCAAAGAAGCATTCAGAAGTATTGAAACTCTGCTGGAATCAAGCCTCAAAGCCTCCAAGAACTTCAAGAACTTCAACCTTCAAATACGACGAACATTCGAAGCAAAATCATCAAAATCACTCTCCTAGATCTTAGAGGTCACTGAAATTAAGCTCGAAAGCCTTCAGAAACCTCGACAAATCACAAATCAACAAAGCTTTACGGATTCAAGCCTCTAAAGCCCCGAAAAGCTTCCACCATAAACCTTTGAAGACGAAGAACGCACGAAGAACACGAAGAACATACGAAGACCACGAAGAACGCGAAGAACAAAGGATTTCTAACAAGCTCATAGCCAGAAATTCATTGTAATTCTATTTCAAAGATCTTCGATCCATCCATCAGCCAAATTGAAGGATACTTTGTGTTCAAATTAAAACCACATCACAAATCTTTTAAGGAGATCGAATCAGAGGATCAAATCCTTGTAATTACAGAGAATTGTACCACACACTTTCATCAATACAAATTCGTATTTGAGAAACTATTTTACTTTGTTTGATTTATTTCGAACCAAGAAATTTAGTCTTCTACAAATTCTGGCACGCCCAGTGGGACCTCTTTGCCTCTCATCTCTTTCTCCTCCAAAAGAAAAGAAATTCTATTTGCTACCAGTTTCGATGGCCTCTAACAAGAACGCCCGAAAATCAGTGGTTGATGCTTCCGTTGCCAATGATTATGTTGGCCCAATCACTCGCAGTCGATCCAAGGCTCTTGACATACTTCAACCCCAACCAACCAAAGAAAGCAGACTTCATAATGTCATCTCTTTAGACTTTCTTGCAAATAGGAAGGCTGCTACTAAGGATGCATTTCATTTAGAGATTGATAATGAATCATCCCCAACAAGGACCTTTTCTATCAACTCTTCACCCATGATGAGAAATTTAAGGAATGAAGTGTCTTTGATTCATCCCGTTCCATCATTGAGCCCATCACGTTTAGAGGTTATGCCAGTGATGATGACTAACACCTCTACCATGGAAGAAAAGATGGCTGAAATGGAACAAAGGGTTATCCTTCTCACAAAAGCACTAGAAGATAAGGATGTCAAAATTGCAACCCTAATGAACAAGTTGGAGGAACAAGATTTGGGTGAATCAAGTCATGGCCTTGAGTACCCGCCTGGCTTCACCTTGAAAGGAGAAAACACTAGGGTTGACAAGGAAAAGGGAATCGAAGGAACTTCTCAACATGGAAATTCCACCTCAATAGCCTCGTTATCTGTCCAACAACTGCAAGACATGATAACGAATACTATTCGAGCACAATATGGGGGTTCTTCCACTAATTCCCTCGTATATTCAAAGCCTTATACAAAGCGCATCGACAACTTGAGAATGCCCAATGGGTATCAACCCCCCAAGTTCTTGCAATTTGATGGCAAAGGAAATCCTAAGCAACACATTGCTCACTTTGTAGAAACTTGCGAGAATGCTGGGACTCAAGGAGACTTCCTTGTAAAGCAGTTTGTTCTTTCACTCAAGGGGAATGCCTTTGATTGGTATACGGACTTAGAACCCGAGTCAATCGATAGTTGGGAACAACTTGAAAGAGGGTTTCTTGACCGATTCTATAGTACGCGTCGCACGGTAAGCATGATGGAGCTTACCAATACCAAGCAGTGGAAAGATGAGCCCGTTGTTGACTATATCAATCGGTGGCGTTCTTTGAGTTTGGATTGCAAGGATAGACTTTCTGAAATTTCTGCTATAGAGATGTGTATCCAAGGCATGCATTGGGGACTTCTTTACATCCTACAAGGGATAAAGCCCCGAACATTTGAGGAGTTAGCGACTCGTGCACATGACATGGAGTTGAGCATTGCTAGCCATGGAAATACAAAGCATCCGGTGCCTGAGGAAAAGAAAGAAAGAAGGGAAGTAAGGAAGAATGATAGGAATACGAGAAGTAACGTCAAAGACTCAATGAATATCAACTCCGCCCCAGTAAAAATTTCAACCGGAAAGACAAAGGCTAATGAAAAGAGGCCTGAAGGAAGTCAACGACGTGAGACACGTCGCTCGTCACTCAAGGAATGGGAACAAAAGACGTATCCTTTTCCAGACGCTGATATGCCCGAAATGCTGGAACAACTCCTTAAGCTTAAATTAATTGAATTGCCGGAATGTAAACGACCGGAAGAGATAGGGAAGGTTGATGACCCGAACTATTGTAAGTATCATCGCATCGTAAGTCATCCAATCCAAAAATGCTTTGTTCTCAAAGAACTCATCATGAAGTTAGCTAAGGAAAGGAAAATCGACTTGGATTTCGATGATGTGGCTGAGTCGAACCTTGTAACGTTCGCTTACGAGTCGTGTAGTTGCATGTCTTCAACTAGTAAGCTGGGGGCAAATACCACACTCATCCAGTTTGGTTCTATGGAGCCGGTTCAAGTTCAGCTTTCACAAGAAGCATTTGACTTTAACTCAAATGATGATAGAAGATCAACAATGGATGAAGAGGAAGGTTGGACGATGGTTACTCGTAAGAGATGGAAGAAAAGACGAGAGTTCCCTCTTCACTTGGTCACCCAAGAGTCCAAAAGAGCACAGAACCTGATTCAACTTCGATCAAGAGGAAGGAATAACAAAAGGCAAAAAGGATCGGGCACAAAAATGAACAATGATTCGGCACAAACCCGAAACCTTAGAAATCGCATCACATTAGAAGAATTCTTCCCTAGAGGATTCTTTCGAAATAACTCAGCAGAGGCCGTTCACACAGGCTCTTGCTATGAAATTCATGATGAAGAGAAGGATATCGATCATGATGGGTCAGGTGAGACTTTGGAAAAACTCCAATCCCAAGATGATGAAGTTGAACCCTCACAATCCCTCACCTCACCAAAGGAGGTGATCACCCAAGCTCTTGAAAAACCGGAGATGAATGATCCTTATACCAACGTGCTTCAACAAACTCAAGAATGCTGTGCATGCTCCTCAGACATGACTTTCACCGATGAGGATCTGTTGCTAGGCTCTAAGCCCCACAATCGTCCACTTTACGTTTCTGGTTATGCACGTGAACAAAAGATAGATCGTATCCTCATTGATGGAGGTTCAGCTGTTAATATACTACCAAAAATGACGATGAAACGACTTGGTCTTACTATGGAGGAGTTATCGCATAGTCGTTTGGTCATTCAAGGTTTTAACCAAGGAGGACAACGCGCGATTGGTATGATACGCCTGGAACTAATCATTGGAGAATTGACAAGCAATGTGTTGTTCCATGTTATTGATGCCAAGACAACCTACAACGTGTTGTTGGGACGTCCATGGATCCATGAAAACGGAGTAGTGCCGTCAACGTTTCATCAATGTTTCAAGTACATTCAAGGTGGAGTGAAAAAGGTCAATGCCGACTTAAAACCTTTTACTGAGACTGAAGCTCACTTTGCGGATGCGAAGTTCTACATCGAGGATGACATTCCTAACGAAGTTCTCCCAGTTGAGATCCCGCCCACAAAGAGCAAGCCAAATGAAAAGAAGCATGTTAGGTTCATCAGTGGAAAGGATACTTCGTCCCCAAAAGAAGGTCTAGAATGTGGAAATAATCATTCTAGTGGATCTACCAGTAATTCAGTGGGAGCAAAGATCTCAGTACCTTCTGACAGTCCTCCATTTCTTCGTTATGTACCATTGTCACGCCGCAAAAAAGGACAGTCGCCGTTCACGGAATGCCCTCAATCAGTAGTAAATGAGGGAAGGCCTCCTACAAAGCTCACAATGGAGGATGTAGCCATGTTAAAGGAAAATCATGCTATGCCTTTAACTTCATTCACGAATCCTTCGCCTTCGAAGCCATTAAATGGATTCGTAAGGTCTTCGCAAAGTTTGACGAAACATGATGTTCTGCCAAGTGAAAGGACGAAAGGATGGTTCGACCCAAAGGCATATACGCTTTTAACCAAAGCAGGTTACGATTCTTCAAAACAAGGCGACCTAGGGAAACTGATTCCAGAAGTCATCGGAGAGAAGGTGCATGGCCTCAGCAAAACACAAAGGAGAATGCGACTTGAAGGGCATGAAATTCCTATCCCAAAGACCGGATTAGGTTATACCCCAGAACAACCGGCTCAGATATGGATCAAGAGAAAAAGCAATGCTTCAAGTTCTCAATACATAACAGTGGAAGACGGCAAAAGTTCGAATCAAAGAAAAGATCACTTTGCTTCGCATGTCTCGGTGTTTGATCGCATCAATGCCCCATCGTCACGAATCACAGTGTTTGACAGGTTAAATACAACTTGCTTAACACAAAATCATGACACTCTTACTCGTAGATCAGTCTTTGATCGGTTGGGGGCAATGAAAGGGCTTATCAATGGCCATTCTCAAAATTCCATAAACTTTGAGGTTCAAGGAGAAGAGAAAGCTAATGACAGGATCCGCAGTAGCATTCCTTCACGCATGAAACGTAGCTCTACCCTAGACATCAACACCGATGGATCTCTTAAAGTCAAAAGGTGAACGGTTGTACACACAAAACAATCGGTTGTCTGCGATGAGCAAATTCAAGAAGTATCATCCTCATTTCATATTACAGTGGAAGAAGATACACTCTCAGATGTTGAAGCAACCGATGAAGAGGTCGACGAAGCTCCTCCAGCTTTGGAAGATGGAGGACAAGCTACAGTTGATGAACTTAAAGAAATCAATTTAGGAACTGCTGAGGAGCCCTGGCCAACTTTTATCAGCGCACTTCTTACCCCTAAAGAAGAAGAAGGATACTTCAAGCTCCTAGTAGAATATAAAGATGTGTTTGCTTGGACTTACAAAGAAATGCCGGGACTCGATCCAAGTATTGCTCTACACCATTTGGCAATAAAGAAAGGTGTACGCCCAGTCAAACAATCCCAAAGACGCTTTCGGCCGGAGCTTATCCCTCAAATAGAAACCGAGGTCAATAAGTTGATTGACGCGGGTTTCATTCGTGAAGTACAGTACCCAGAATGGATCGCTAACATCGTCCCTGTCAAAAAGAAGAATGGACAAATTCGGGTGTGCGTTGACTTCCGTGATTTAAACAATGCGTGTCCCAAGGATGATTTTCCATTGCCCATCACTGAGGTTATGGTTGATGCCACTACCGGTCATGAAGCTTTATCTTTCATGGATGGCTCTTCGGGTTACAATCAAATTCGAATGAATCCCAAGGATGAAGAGCTTACAGCTTTTCGTACTCCTAAAGGCATTTACTGCTACAAAGTAATGCCTTTTGGACTAAAGAACGCGGGTGCGACTTATCAACGGGCCATGCAAAAGATATTTGATAATGTACTTCATAAATATGTGGAGTGTTATGTCGATGATCTAGTGGTTAAAACAAAAAGGAGGGAAGAACATTTGGCAGACCTACGATCCGTGTTCAGCCGCTTGAGGAAGTATCAACTTAAAATGAACCCCCTCAAATGCGCTTTTGGCGTAACATCGGGGAAGTTCCTTGGTTTCATTGTGAGACATTGTGGTATTGAAATTGATCAGTCCAAGATTGAAGCGATCCAGAAAATGCCGGAGCCCAAGAATTTGCGAGAGCTTAGAGGCTTGCAGGGAAGACTTGCCTACATACGGCGATTTATCTCAAACTTGGCCGGTCGATGTCAACCTTTCAATAGGCTGATGAAGAAGAATGTGCACTTCGAATGGGATGAGGCTTGTAGCAACGCTTTTACAAGCATCAAAAGATACTTGCTTAATCCTCCGGTTTTAGGTGCTCCTATCCCCGGAAAGCCTTTACTGTTGTACATTGCAGCACAAGAAAAATCCCTAGGTGCTCTCATGGCGCAAGAAAATGATGAGGGGAAGGAAAAAGCCCTTTATTATTTGAGCCGAACTCTCAACGGGGCTGAATTAAATTATTCTCCTATTGAAAAGACATGTCTTGCTCTTTTCTTTGCCATAGACAAATTGAAGCACTACATGCAAGCATACACTGTCCATTTGATAGCAAGGGCAGACCCGATCAAGTATGTCCTCTCCAGGCCGGTGGTTTCAGGTCGTATAGCTCGATGGGCAGTCTTGCTACAACAATATGGCCTTGCATATGTTCCGCAAAAAGCCGTCAAAGGACAAGCATTGGCAGATTTCTTAGCTGATCACCCAGTTCCTTCTGATTGGGAGTTCTCCGATGATTTCCCAGATGAAAATGTATTTTATATCGAAGTAATGCCACCGTGGACGATGTTCTTTGATGGGGCCGCACGTCGAGAAGGAGCGGGGGCAGGTGTAGTATTTGTTTCTCCACAACGACAAATACTTCTATACTCGTTCTCATTAAGCGAACTTTGCTCCAACAACGTGGCCGAATATCAAGCATTAATTATTGGCTTACAAATGGCCATTGAGATGGGCATATCGCAACTTGAGATCTTTGGGGATTCCAAATTAATTATCAGCCAAATCTTGGAGCAATATGATGTCAAGAAAGAAGACCTTGTCCCCTATTGCAAATATGCGAAGAAGTTGCTAACAAATTTTGAGGCAATTACATTGGAGTATATACCAAGGAAGGAGAATAGACAGGCCGATGCTTTAGCTAACTTGGCTACCGCCTTAGCATTATCCCAAGAAGAGACCGCCAAAGTTGCTATTTCTCAAAGATGGGTAGTACCTCTTGCAATTGAAGAAGAAGAAGAAGAACAAGCCAACGCCATTTCTGTATGCCTTGTTGAAAAAGAAGATTGGCGACAAGCGATCATTGAGTACCTTCAACATGGAAGACTCCCGGATGATATACGCCACAAGACCGAAATTCGGCGAAGGGCTGCTCGGTTCATTTACTATAAAGAAACTCTCTTCCGCCGTTCGTTTGATGGTTTGTTCCTGCGTTGCTTAGGAGAAGAAGAGGCTAAACAAGCCTTAGAGGAGGCTCATTCCGGAATATGCGGTGCACACCAATCCGGTCCTAAGTTACACTATAGAATTAAGCGAATGGGCTACTATTGGCCTACGATGGTGCAAGATTCCATGGAGTATGCTAAAAAGTGCGAAGCTTGTCAATATCATGCAAACTTCATCCACCAGCCGCCAGAACCTCTACACCCAACTGTAGCTTCTTGGCCTTTTGATGCATGGGGGCTTGACGCGATAGGACCATTGCCAAAGTCATCCGGTGGGCATTTGTACATCTTAGCTGCAACTGATTACTTCTCAAAATGGGCGGAAGCTGTGCCCCTTAGGGAAGTGAAGAAAGAAACAGTGGTCAACTTCATTCGAACTCACTTGATCTATCGGTATGGTGTCCCTCGGTATATCATAACTGATAATGGCAAACCATTCTACAATAAGTTAATGACGGAGCTATGTGAGAAGTTTGCATTTAAACAATATAACTCCTCCATGTACAATGCCCCGGCGAATGGATTAGCTGAAGCCTTTAACAAAACGCTCGGCAATTTGTTGAAGAAGGTGGTATCCAAGACTAAGCGAGATTGGCATGAAAGAATCGGAGAAGCATTATGGGCATATCGAACAACATTTCGAACGCCTACTCAAGCAACACCTTATTCTCTTGTCTATGGAGTGGAAGCCATCCTTCCCCTTGAATGCCAAATCCCATCATTACGAATAGCCATTCAAGAAGGGTTGACCAAGGAAGAAAATGCCAAGCTTAGATTGCAAGAATTGGAGGCACTTGATGGAAAAAGGCTCGAGGCTCAACAACGCCTTGAGTGCTATCAAGCTCGTCTTTCGAGTGCATTCAACAAAAGGGTTAAGCCACGATCATTCCAAGTTGGTGACTTGGTACTCGCCGTTCGAAGACCTATCATCACAACTCATCGTACGGGCAATAAATTCACTTCAAAATGGGATAGGCCTTATGTTGTGCAAGAAGTCTACACCAATGGAGCATACAAGTTGATTGATCAAGAAGGTGTAAGGATCGGCCCTATCAATGGGAAGTTCCTCAAACGCTTCTATGCTTGAAAATCAAGGACTGCTCCTCAGTAAGAGTTTAAACTGCCCACTGCAACGCTACAAGGGTACATGATGTCTTCCCATTGCCTTTGAAAGCGTACAAATAAAGAGAAATAAATCCCATTCTATGTCACCAATTGTGAGTGTGGCGTAGTGGTTGGATGCCCGTGTCGCCCTTGAGAGGTCTCGGGTTCGATTAGTGGTGAACCCACTATTGCGCAATTGGTACCCATGGAATGCCGTGGGGCGTGGGGCGAGGATTACACACGTGAGCCCTCCTTTTTTGTAACTAAAAAAAAAAAATCATCAAAAAAAAAAATCATCAAAAAAAAAAAAATCATCAAAAAAAAAAAAAAAAAATCATAAAAAAAAAAAAAATCATCCAAAAAAAAATCATCAAAAAAAAATCATCAAAAGACAATCATCAAAAAAAAAAAAAAAAAAAATCAGTTGAACTACGTGATGACTTGATCCCTTTCCGGGGTACGTAGGCAGCTTAGTACTTTTTACTAAGTTCAGTCACATGAAAAGAATAAGGTTTGCTAGTCTAGCTTGAAGAGTTGTCCGACGATCGTCAATATGCTTTTAAGGTCCCTTTGGTTGGCAAGGTATTGCTTAAAGACAATCAATTGCTCAATGGGATGATCAAAGATTATTGTAGTCGAAGATGAAGACTACATAAAGTCTGCATGGCATTCTCCATCTTCTATGGACATTCTCCAACATTTATGAAGCATGTTTTGTATCATCTCTCTTCTATGGACATATTCTGACATTTGTGAAGTCTTGGCGACATTCTTCTCGCATCTTCAAGGTTTTGTTGACACCTCTTTGAATCTTCAAAGTCTTGATGAGAGCATCTTGATACTTCAAGCTTTTGTTGGCCTTTCCTTGCATCTTCAAGGTCTTGATAGGGACTTCTCACATCTTCAAGGTTTTGTTGACGCCTCTTTGAATCCTCAAAGTCTTGATGGGAGTTTATTGAAACTTCAAGATTTTGTTGGCATTTCCTTACATCTTCAAAGTCTTGATACGGACTTGTTGCATCTTCAACGTCTTGTTGGTATCTCTAAAGTCTTGATGTCTGGCAACGGTGCTAAGCGCCCTCAATGTCTGAGCTATATTCTCTTTGGAAATTGTTGTTGTTGTAGCTTTATTATAAATGTCAATATTGGTGCAACTTCAATGCAAGTGTGGTGCGAATGAAGTGTTGACGTAGCTTCATGGCAAAAATGAAGTGTTGACATGGCTTCACGGCAAAGATAGATGTTGACGCGACTTCAATGCGGATGAAGTGTTGACGTAGCTTCATGGCAAAGATGAATGTTGGCACGACTTCAATGTGAATGAAGTGTTGACATGGCTTCATGGCAGAGATAGATGTTGACGTGGCTTTAATGTGAATGAAGTGTTGACATGGCTTCACGGCAAAGATAGATGTTGACGCGACTTCAATGCAGATGAAGTGTTGACGTAGCTTCATGGCAAAGATGAATGTTAGCACGACTTCAATGTGAATGAAGTGTTGACATGGCTTCATGGCAGAGATAGATGTTGACGTGGCTTTAATGTGAATGAAGTGTTGACATGGCTTCACGGCAAAGATAGATGTTGACGCGACTTCAATGCAGATGAAGTGTTGACGTAGCTTCATGGCAAAGATGAATGTTGGCACGACTTCAATGTGAATGAAGTGTTGACATGGCTTCATGGCAGAGATAGATGTTGACGTGGCTTTAGTGCAAATGAAGTGTTGACATAGCTTCACAGCAAAGATGAATGTTGGCACGGCTTCGGTGCGAATGAAGTGTTGACATGACTTCGTGGCAAAGATGAATGTTGGCACGACTTCAATGTGAATAAAGTATTGTCGTGGCTTCATGATAAAGATGAATGTTGGCGCGGCTTCGGTGAAAATGAAGTGTTATCGTGGCTTCATGACAAAAATTGATGTTGGCACGGCTTCGGTGCAAATGAAGTGTTGTCGTGGCTTCATGGCAACAATAAATATCGGTATGACTTCAATGCAAGTAAAATGTCGAGGCAACTTTGTGGCAAGAAAAGAGTACTAGTGCGTCTTCATTACAAAGGCAAAAGGTGATGCAACTTCATGGCAAATGCAAGTGCAAATGTTGCTTCAGTAGACAAATTAATGGTAATGCTTCATAACAGTTGCAAGTGTCTGCGCCGCTCCATGAAAAGGATAAGTGGTGACACGATCTCGAAAAAAAAATGGATGCCACTTCATTGTAAAGGCAAGTGCTAAAAGATAAATGCTGGCGTGATTTCATGGTAAAAAAGCTCTTTATGTAGCTATGTTGCAAAGATTCTTGATATGGTTGCATTGCAAATACAAGTGTTGGTACGACTTCAAAGACGAGTACTGACGACAGCAATATTGCCTAGCAAATATCCTTATGGAAACAACGTTGCAAAGACAAATATCGCTAAAAAAGTTGTTGATGCATAACAACATGAAGGTATACGTCATTGCAAGAATATCGCTATCAATGAAATACAAAGCCACCAAATGAAGGCAAACACTTCTATGAGAATGTCAGCATAAAGTTTGATGTCAAAACCCGAAGTTCAAGAAAATCGTGCTGCAAAACAAAGACAAGCAACAAAAAATTTGTCCAAAAAAAAAAAAAAAAAAAAAGCTCTTTTGAACTACGTAATGACTTGATCCCTCTCAGGGGTACGTAGGCAATTTAGCATCTTTTGCTAAGTTCAGTCATGCCCTAAAAAAAAAAAAAAAAAAAAAAAGTTAGTACAAGCAAGGCATAATATATATATATATACATATATTAAAAAAAAAAAAAAAAAAAAGGGCACAATTTTTCTACGTAAGATATAAGGAAGAAAGATTTGTGCAACTCAAGGTATGCTTTGAGTGCCCTTATATAGGGCTCTTTGGAAGCTAGCAGACAGAAAGAAAAAGTTGTGAACAAAGGAAAAAGAAGTGGGAATGTATACTTTCAAACAAATACTACACCAAACTTTGAAAAAGAAAAGAGTAGGTTCCTATGGAAGAGGCTTGTCATTTAGGAGCTATTACACAAGAAATACCATAATGTTCAAAGAATTGGTGCTGCCAACCCTAGAGAATAATGGAGACACTCAATAGTCACCTGCATCCAGCTTCAGGTCTCAGCCTGTCAAAGCAGCCACCGCGTTGTCAGATCAACAACCGCCAAAATAGACCAACAAAAAACGCACGATTTTCCCATTCAAATTTGTGAAAATCCAGACCTTGTTTCACAAAACTAACACCACAGCAGTCTTCTACAGCCTTCGATCTACAAAACCCAGAAGGATCATCAACAACGGAGCTGTCACGCGCCGCCACAAATTCGCGATGACCAACGGCTTGATCCTTCATTTCTGTGCAAATCTGCTCACAAATTCAGAAAACAGAAACCACCACTCGATCCGGCGGCCCCAGATCTACAAAACCTAAAATTTTCAAGCCCAAAAGATGAGGCACGCGCCGCCACGCGCCGCCAGAAGTTCCGGCGATCGCAACGTCGGGTTCACGCGCTTCCACGCGCCGTCAAGTGTAACCACGCGCTATCACGCGCCTGACACGCGCCGTACGCGCGCATCACGCTCTCACGCGCCACACGCGCGCATCTCAGCGTATGACGTCATGGATGACGTCATTATCTTCGCGGACCGTTTCGACCCGGACCGACCCGGTTTGACCCGCCTGAAAAAAAAAAAAAAAAAAAAAAAAAAAAAAAAAAAAAAAAGAGGATAGAAAAGCTTTGACCAAGTTGGACCTTTGACTTTGACCAAAAAGTCAAAATTTTCAAAAATGACCTATTCCACTCAATTTTTCGAGTACATTCCAATTTTGAGATCCGTTTCTTCATTCGGAGCTCGAAAATTGTGCCAACAGTCCAATCTTCAAAAAGTTGATTATTGCACAAATCTAGACAAAAAGTCAAAAATTTCAAAACGGACCTGTCCCACTCAATTTTTCGAGTACATTCCAATTTTGGGATCCGTTTCTTCATCTGGAACTCGGAAATTGCATAACGGTCCAATATCTAAAAAAGCTGTTGGCTTTAACGTAAACTTTGACCAAAAAATCAAGATGCTTGAGCAAAGCTTGTTCTACTCAGATTTTCACAAGAATACCGTTTCTGAAATTAGCTGGACTTTGAAACCACTAATCTGAATCCCTTCTCCAAGGGTTATCCTCCAGACTTCATCAAGACTCCTCTTTCAAAGAACAAATGAACTCTCACGAGTATGTCTCAAACTTGAAATTGCATTAGGTTACTACTCTAGTCTACCATTTCTGTTCGGTATCTACTGTTTCCATTCGGTGCCTACCAGTCTCCAACCGACCGTTCCCATTCGGTGCCTACCAGTCTCCAACCGACCGCTCCCATTCGGTGCCTACCGGTCTAATCCACCATTCTCACCAAAATTTTGGTCCGTCGGTCTCAAACTACCCAACTACCATTCTTCATCTCTCCGCTATAAATAGAAGGGTCGGATTCATCAAAGGCTCATCGAGAAAAACACATCGAGTCATGAAATGAAGATTTGCTTCTTTCAAATTTCCAGTCCCTCATCCTCACGACCATTTCTCATTATGGCCTCGTCACTCTCGATGCCTAGCAACCAAAATGGCATCATAATCAGTTTGAAACCAACCCTTTCATGGTTCGATAGAAACCCTTCTCACAACATCATCATTGTTTTAGAGTCCAAACAAATTTTGTTTCCTCACTTAACGACCACATTTGTTCATAAAGTTACTCATAACAGGGTCTGCATCGTGGTTCCATGTTTCCTTGGACTAGGCTGGCCAAGAAATCTAAGTCCAGCAGAGGCACCTGTTCCCAAGATCAGGGCCCTTATAGCTTCTCTTCAACTGTTTGCTCTCCCATCCGAAGCAACGGTTCGGAGCAAACGCCAACTTGGCCGGTTTCTAAAACCAAGATCGCAAGTTAGTTCCACCTTTCATTTTGTTGTGCTTTCCCAACAAGCGGCACCAGGTGAAGGTGATAAAGGGTGTTGGGGTATCCTACAAATTGTCTCCCATCCAACACTTGTGATCACCTCCAAGGTGCCAGCTCATCAGAGATCAGCCTTTGTTGCTGGTAAATGGTCGCCAAAGCCTTATTCCATGTTTCCACCAACATATGGCCCAAAGGTCTTCGTTGCTGGTACCTCAAAATAAACTTTCTGGAATTACTCCAACTTAAAACAAGCTTGAAGAATTTCAGAAGATATACTTCTGAAATTACTTCAACTTAACGTCCGTCAGCATGGTCCAGTTACACAGGCGCATTCAACGACTTGTTGCCGGACCCCATGCAACATACAGTCAGTCTCGGATCCCAAGGTGTACTTCCCAGAAACATCTACACCAAAGGGATCCTAACATACAGGGCCAGCGCCATGGTGTCTGTGCTTCACCCATCCACTTTGCTTTGTCTCCATCTTCCACATCACCACCACCACCAAACCCAAAATCCGTTCTGAAACTACCTCAACTTAACCCGAGTGATGCGATAACACAAGCACATTCAATCACTTTCCCACATGATCTCTTCGTGGTCCAAAGAATATCCTTCGGATATAACTTCACCAGAAGATTTTAAAAATGGGAGGCCAACCCCACAGTTCTGTATGTTGCACCCAGCCTACCTCCTCACTTCTTCTCCATCTTCAACACCTTGTGATCACCACCAACGATCCAAAATACTCCTTTGAAATTACTTCAACTTAATCTCTGCCAATATGGTTCAATCTTGCAAGTGCGTCCAACTTCTTGCAAATAATTTACAGCTTCACCAACCCCCTTTAAGTATCATGAAACACTCTTTTGAAATTACTTCGACTTAATCTCTGCTGAGAAGGCTTAGTTAGGCAAGCACATTCAAATACTTGCAGACCCCTTCTCGGTCTCATCAAAACCTTTCATGTGAGTGGGCTTACTCATCTGAAATAAAGCTCCACCAACCACTACATTTGCATCCTGCTAAAAGCTCCACCACCTCCAACCGTTACATTTGAAAAGTCAAGAACCAAATTCATTCTTTTCGAGACTCGTTCACTCCCCACACTCAGAAGCTGTGTGCGCGAACAAGTCTCGAGGGGGCATTTGTAGAGAGGGAAAATTCCCGGCCTATCACAAGCTGACACGTCATGCCACCAAGTTCGCCAGGTATGGCTAATTACAAAGTATTATATACTGCTACTAAAAATTTGCTAAATTTCATTAAGACAGGAACAGGAAAAAACATGCAAAATGCTAATCACATGGAGGCGCGTGTAAGCGATGATGCAAGCGAATCCGACTGTGTAAGCGATGACTCAAGCAATCCGGCTGTGTAAGCGATGACTCAAGCAATCCGGCTGTGTAAGCGATGACACAAGCAGACCAATCAAGTTGTGACATGTGTCACCAATCAAACTCCGCCACGTGTCGCTCACCTACCTCCAAACTCCTATAAATAGAAGCCTTCCTAAGGCATTTGGACACACCAAGCCATCTAGAGCACAAGCTGCATCAAAGAAGCATTCAGAAGTATTGAAACTCTGCTGGAATCAAGCCTCAAAGCCTCCAAGAACTTCAAGAACTTCAACCTTCAAATACGACGAACATTCGAAGCAAAATCATCAAAATCACTCTCCTAGATCTTAGAGGTCACTGAAATTAAGCTCGAAAGCCTTCAGAAACCTCGACAAATCACAAATCAACAAAGCTTTACGGATTCAAGCCTCTAAAGCCCCGAAAAGCTTCCACCATAAACCTTTGAAGACGAAGAACGCACGAAGAACACGAAGAACATACGAAGACCACGAAGAACGCGAAGAACAAAGGATTTCTAACAAGCTCATAGCCAGAAATTCATTGTAATTCTATTTCAAAGATCTTCGATCCATCCTTCAGCCAAATTGAAGGATACTTTGTGTTCAAATTAAAACCACATCACAAATCTTTTAAAGAGATCGAATCAGAGGATCAAATCCTTGTAATTACAGAGAATTGTACCACACACTTTCATCAATACAAATTCGTATTTGAGAAACTATTTTACTTTGTTTGATTTATTTCGAACCAAGAAATTTAGTCTTCTACAGGGCTAAAGTTGTGAACAAATCGTGTCACATTAGGAATAGGATTTTCTTCCAAGCAAGAACAAAGAAGACATCGTTTGAGATTTGGAGGGAAAAGAAGTTGAAGGTGAAATACTTCTGAGTATTTGGAGGCAAATGTTACATTCTCAATTATAGGGAGAATTTTGGTAAGTTTGATGCTAAGAGTGACAAAGGGATCTTCTTAGGATACTCCACAAATAGCATGGCATATAGAGTATAGAATAAGTGCATTAAGATGGTGATGGAATCGATAAATATGGTCATAGATGACACCATCCTGGAAAAGAATGTTGATAAGGATGGCGAAGCACTAAGCCTTAAGAAGAATGAAGGTGATGATAACATGTCTCAGAGTGATGATGGTGAGAGAGAATCACTGGAAAAGGAGTCTACACCTCCTACATCAAGAAGGGAGACTAGATCAACACAAAGGTCTTCAAGCCTACTCAACCCCTCGAAAGTTCAACCTCCAATTTCACGTGATGAGGAGCCCTCCACTTCCAAGAAATTGTCATCAAGAGTAACTCTTAACCATTACACAAGCAACATCATTGGTGATTTAGATAAGGGACTTCGGTTAAGAAGAGGACCGAGCTATAATGTGAATTATGTGACATATAATTGCTATCTTGCTCAATTTGAACCTAAGAAAGTGGAGGAAGCCTTGAAAGATGAGAATTGGGTAGAATCTATGCACCAAAAGTTACATCAATTTGTTAGAAATGATATATGGGAGTTAGTACCAAGGCCTAAGGATGCACATATAATAGGCACCAAGTGGATCTTTGAAAAAAAGACCAATAAAGATGGTGAAGTTGTCCGAAACAAGTCAAGATTGGTGGCTCAAGGATATACTCAAGTTGAAGTGTAGACTTTGATGATTTATTTGCTTCGGTAGCGAGACTAGAGTCAATCCGAATTCTACTTTCCATAGCATGTATTATGAACTTCAAGCTATACCAAATGAGCTCAAAACATATGAGCTTGGACTGCCTTCTCACAAGTTCAGCAAATCACTCACTCTCAAAACTATCAATGAGAGAATGGATGACTCCTCCAAAGAAGATGATGATGTTGAGAAGGAGGCAGTGTTCCTTACAAAGAACTTCCATAAATTTCTTAAAATGAAAAATAGTGGAAAGTCTTTTAACAAAGGAAAGTTCTCATCCTCTAAAGGTGATAGGAAGGAGTTTAAGAAGAAAGATAGGAAGGACTCTCAATCCCCTCAAGGAATCATGTGCTACGAATGCAACGGTCATGGACATCTCAAGAAGAAATGTCTCAACTATTTGAAAGGGGAGGGTAAAGTGTTTGCCACTACCCTTAATGATTCTGAAAGCTCAGATTCAGACACGAAAGGAGAATGTGATAGTGACGGAAATTATAGGGCTTTCATGGCAATTACCTCCATTGATTTTAAGGATAATTTGAATAATTTGGTTAATGAACTTGATGTGTATTCGGACAGTGAAGAAGTTGAAGGTTCGGATGATGTGTGCCTCAATGAAGGTGAGAAGAACCTTCAAGAAGTCTATGATACTCTCCTAGAAGATTGTGGCAAATACACCAAGGTTGTGAATAATGCTGTGAAAAAGATGATGAAATTTGAGAAAAAGCATAATTGCTTTCTTATGCAACTTAAGGAAGCAAAGTGTGAAGTAGAAGGGCTTAAGGGAGAATTGGTAGAAGCCTATTCTAAAATCAAATTTCTTGAACTTGAAATCATTCAAGCAAATGTCAAGATTGAGCGCATTTCCACCAAGAAATTTGACAATGTGCTGTTTTCACAAAAATCTTCACATGTAAAGACCAATCTAAGTTATACCGGTGAAGGAAGGTCTAGTAGCGAACCCAAAAAAGAAGTGAGGTTCGTATCAACCAAGAATGTTGAGAAACTCAAAGAGATGAAGCCTGAGATTGAGACCTCTGTCATTGCAAAGAGAACCATTGGTGTAAAACCAAAGGATAAAGGGAAGTCATTACCCAAAAATCAATCAGGACCTCAAGTGAATCATTGTTGTCATCATTGAGGCGTGCAAGGGCATGCAAGGCCAAATTGCTTCCAACTTCATGCACTCAAGAAGGCTGATATTATGCGTGACCAAGAAAGTTGAAGAAGAATACCAAAGTGAGCACAAGCTATGGGAAAAAGTAAGAGACAACTCATTGGAAATGTTATGGAAATGTTGAAGAACATCTCACTATGCCTTGCTAACTTCACCTCGAGGTTTGAAAGTTATATTGGTCATACCTCTCCATCTAAGGATCTCATCCAAAACACTCGTAAAGTGTGGGTGAAGAATGGTACTCATGTATGATCATTCTCTATGCCCATGATTTAATACTTGCAATGTTTTAGGGTCATAGGTTCATGCATCATGATATATACAATCTACTTTTGTCATTGCTTTTGGTTTTTCGCATGTTTCTTTTCAAGGTTTTGTACTTATTGTTTTTGTTGATCTTATTTTACATGTTCTTTTTTTTAATATGTTGAAAAATTCAAAAACCATAAAAATTGAAAAATCTCCAAAAAGTTTGATTGTTTGTGTTGTGTTTATCACATGTGAGTTTGGCCTAGTACTTTCATACTAATGGCGTAATGCATTTACGAGCTTAACTTTGCTATGTATTCACATCTATCTTTGTGGGTAAAATCTTAAAATATATGTGTGACTATTGTAAATCTTTCTTCAAACTTGTCATGAATGATTAGTCAATAGTCTTGTTGGTTTTGATACATACATAGACTTGTGCCTATATATCTTTCCATTTTTTTATGTTTTTTTCTTTATAACTCAACTAATGTCAAATCTCAAATCTCAAAAAAAGATAATAAGCTGCAAAAGCTGTCGCACATACTAGTATTTGACTAGCACTTGTGTGATTGTATATGTTCAAATGTGATGTGTATACCCAATTGCTTGTCGATCAAACAAAAAGATTTTTGAGTATTTTATATGTTTTTTAAAGTGTTTTTATGCTTTTGCTTTTTGAGTTTTTTATTTTTATATTACAATTTTAATGTTTTTCATCTAAAAACTCCTTCAAAGGCATTTTCAAAAGAAGCTCGCGAGTAAGTTCTTCCAGCGAAAATGGGATCGGCAAAACAAGAAATTCAAACATAAACTTTCACGATTGTCTCACGAGTAAATCCTACCCGCGAAAAGCTTTATGCTTCAGTGGCATTTTTCGCAATTAACTTCATGAGAAGCTAACCTGCGAAAAACGCATGTTTTCAGCTTTTTTTTAAGGGCTGAACATAACAGTTTTTCAAAATCACACCTTTTGCCTCCCTCGAGCCTTTCTCAACCCAAAACCAATTTTCTCTCAAAAACCCAACAAAAACCCAAGTTCAATTTACTCTAAGACTATACTAAGGTATGTTTCAACACTTTTTACTCTTTGATTCCTTGGTTTAAGCCTTAGATTCTAGGGTTTGCATGAGTTGGATATATTTTTGAAAAAGGGTTGGGAATTTTAAGTTTTGTGAAAAAAAAAATCAATTTCTTGATTAGGCTTTGTCCCATTTGCTTTGCTTGTATTTGTGTTGACCTCTTTTAGCATTTTAACATGTATTTATGCAAGATTTTCACATGTTCATATATTGTTTAACATACATGTGTAGTGTGTGCACTCTAAGTGTTTCATAAAATGCCCAAATGGCATTTTCTCGTTATTTTAGACTCCAATGAGTACCAATTTTTAGGAATCACCATAATTATTCATATTTATCATGTTTTGATCATTGGTTGTATGTTTTATACACTTTGCCCCATGAGTATTTGCTCATGCATTGGTCATGCATCTCACATGCACACTAGATGCACCTTTGATGCACACACTCTAACACTTGACATGTTTTGCATTCATTCATTCATACTAAAGTCTTTTTAGACCTTTTAGCACATATAACATGTTCTTGTGTCTATGTCATGGCTAGGTTTATACCATGTTCCATCATCCTTAGCATGTCATGTTTTCATCATCATTTCTATATGACTCATGTGCACATTCTTAGGGGGAGAAATTCTACCTCGTGCACATTCATAGGGGGAGAAAGCCATAGGGAAGATGCATATGCCAAGGAAGAGAAGACAATTTTTTTTAGAAAACCTTGTTTTGCTTTGTTTTACTTTATACTTGTTTTCTTGTTGCTTTACGGTGCTTTGAGTTACATTTAGTATCTATGCTTTGTAGCTCTCATCGCATCATATTTATGTGTTAGACATGCATACATTCTTATGCCATTGTGTTTTATTGATTGCATGTTTGGATGATCATTTGCATTACTATGTGATCATTGTAGTCAATTCTATATGATTGTTTTGTGTTTGATCAAGTTGCCCATATATTTCACATTACTTCATCGCATTTTTACTTATTACATTATACTTGTCCTTTTATTACTTGCTTTACCCTGAGGATGTAATGTGTTTTGTGCAAGTGTTTAAGGGTATAGGTATTTATTCTAAGTTCATCACAGGTTTTTTATTTAGGTGTGAATGAGTTTTGTCTTTATTTTCAAACTCACGTTTAAGTCTAGAATCTGTTATAGGATGTTTTGTCATGGAATAGCCAAAGGAGGAGATTGTGAAGTTGTGATTTACAACTATATTTTATGTTGGCTTTATTCCATGACAAAAAATGTTGTATTTGCTTTAATTTGTCCCTTGTATTTTGTGGGATTTTATTGTATTGGAAGAAGTACTGGATGATCAAGTGGATTTTGCAAAAAAATCGCGAGAAGCTTACCCACGAAAGAGCCACGTGAGAAGTACATGCTGGAAGCTGAAGAGTCATATCAAGCTGTCAATTTTGCGAGTGTCTCACGACCAAGGCCTTCACGCGAAGTACTCGTGAAACATTCTGCCTGGAGATTTTTAAGTGTAACTTTCTTACTATTCACACATACTATATATATCCTCATTACCCACAGAAATTGCAAGAAAACTATTCAGAGAGAAAAACCCTGGACAGGTTTTCTACAACACACACAACCATCTTTTAGAGAGAGAGCTACTCATTCTTAATAAGAAATCATCCTAGCCTCTTCTCCTTCACTCTCTCATTGTAATACCTTGAAAGAAGATTTGTACCCAAACACAACTCACACCCAATCTGAGTGTAGAGAATGTTTTGGAGCTTGGGAAACTTTGGGGATTTGCCAAAAGGAGCCGGTGAGGCTTGGTGGATGCAATCGGGCATATTGCGAGATCCGGAAAGCTAGAGAAGACATGACTCCGAGAAGTCCGTTGGTAGCAAGAGCTTGGAGGGCTCAAGTACATTGGGTAGTTTAAGCTTAAAGGGTCTTTTGATATTTGTGTACTCCAACTTTTTTCTCTAGTGGATCGATTTACCACTTAGAGGGCAGCGGAGAGGTTTTTTACCGAGTTCTTCGGTTTCCTCTTCGATAGCACATCTTGGTGTTATCTTGTGATTGCATCTCTCTTCTCTTACTCTTATACTTTACTTTTATTATTTGTTTTTCATGTTTATGCACTAACGTAGTTATCGGTTTATTGTGTTTCATTTACTCTTGTTCCGCACTTAGATAAATTAGAGTAAAAGCAATCTAGATAAGTTAGATAAATGGCAAAGCTATGTAATTCAGCCTATTTTTAGGAAACTTTCCACATCTTATGATACTAACATATTAGTCTATAATTTTTTTTTTTTTTTTAACATATGAGTTTACAAATAGTTATTTATTGGGACAGTTTGAGGAAAATCTAATTGCGACCTTAATATAACATATTGTGATACCACTAAATCAAATGTTTGAGTCTATGAATTTGGGCCCAGTCATATTATGTTAATGGGTCCAGTTAACATACTCTTAGGGAATTTATTAATAGAAATTTTTTAAAAAGATTTAATATCACTTTTATAAAAAAAAAAAAATAATAATAATAATAAGCTTTCAAAATAATTAGTTTTTTTCTTATAAAGAGTTTTCTAAAAATAGTTTTTTTTTTTTTTAAAGAATTTATATTTTTACTCTAGCCTAATCTAAGTGTATATGTATGTGAAACTCCCTCCTGGAGACTTGAACCTTGGCTCTTGCCCCCCACATCCCACAAAATTATAGACTACCCCACCAAAGGTGCGTGGTAGTTTCTAAAAATAGTTTTTAAACCAATGCTCTTAGAGTATCCTTTTACTTTTCCTTATATCAATTTTCAAGCCTTTTACTCTTTTCTCATCTAGAATTCACTCGTACATATATATTCAACAATCTTTCTCTCATTAAATGTTGTTTGTAAGAACCATATGTCAACCCCACATGCTTATCTCCACAAAACCACCCCATATGTCCACCTCAATCCGTAGGAACCTCATGTTGCGTCACCATCGTTCTTCTTTGATCTAACACTATTGGCCAATATTACTTTGTTAGAATTTTACGAAATCATTTGTGGGCTTGTCTTAAGGGATGCACACTTGTTAATAATGTTCCACGTATATGCACCATATTCCTACTCCAACGCGAAAGAAATATTGATGGCCTTGTTATCATGTTGCACATCATCATGGCATCATCACCTCTAATACCAACTTATTGAAAAGAAAACACTTTGTAAAGATTCTGATTGACGCTTTAAGAGCAAATATTGTTATACCACTTAACCCAAAATTTTACTTGCAATATACATGTTAAAATTAAGATAATGTAAATAAAATAGATACAAATAATTAATTTTAGAGGATATATAAATTCATACTTATACTTGCTATTAAAAAATTATAAAGCTTCTTCTCCCGGATGAGTTATTGGAAATTTGGAAAACATGATAAATTGTTATTGACAACTTTTCTAACAAACAAAACACTTTAAATCAAGCCCTTCTAGGCCAAAATAAGAACTCACAAAGGCTATTTGGCCTTCCTTGACCTCAACCTAGCCTTCCCCTATCCTCCTTAGTGTCAATGTTATCAAGATTTGGCAAACCTTGCCAAAAAAAAAAAAACTCTAAAAAATCACCCTTTTTTTTACCTATTTTTGTTCCTTCACATATTTCATTCCATCACGCAGACATTTTCAAGTAATCAAGCTTGTTCTTTCTATATTTGACGTCAATTTTCCTAAAATTCTATTGCATTGGTTGGAATTAGAGAAATGCTAAAGTTAGGGTTGTTAGTGCTTGTTTAGGAATTTCTATGTGTCAGTAGTATTTTCTTTCAATGGATCATGAAATAGTGAAATTGAGGACCTGAATTGAAGATTTAAACAACCACCAGTTAATCAAAACACAATGGTTGGTTAACATATTATTAGAGATCTCATATATTAGGGTTAGGGTTTTATGCTTAAATTGATCATTTGGTATTATGACTTTAAATATATTAAAATGTAATTAAGGATCCAAATTAAAAAATTGAAATCCCAATTTGGTCATATATTGACCAGAATGAAGGGATCTAACAAAATGGGTTTTTCAGGTATTAAGTTTATTATGAAAATTAGGAATTTTCAATATGGTAAAGGTTTATATAAACTGGATGTAATATGTAATTGGGACACTTAATTAGTGTTTGATAACAAAAATTGGAGAAAAATATTATGGATTTGGGAATACTCAAAGATTTAAAGTCATTAAGGTTAGATTTTTGAATTCTGGTGTTCTTAATGTTTTCATGTCAAATTGAATGTGCAAATTGGGTGATGTGATTAAGGGTTATGATTAATTTAAATTTATGTTATGCTTAATCTAATGAACTTTTTTTTGAGGGATTAATCTAATGAACTTGACTAGTTAGAAATGGATAAAGTAAAATATTAAGAATTTTGTGATTACTATTATTTCTTGCACATGTTAGTTGATAGCGTAGATGTGAAATTATTTATATCCTCAATTGGAACTGTAATATATTTTTTTGAATTAGGCATGAATACCTAGCTAGCATCGTCAGTGTCAAATTTAGCATTAATCAAAGTTACGCTTTTCGTAATATTCATGAAAAAATTGTTGTCATTCATCGAGCTTGTCAAATAAGCTTGTAGAATATAAAAATAAAACGTATGACACTGCTGAAATGATCAACATAAGATTGATAAATAAATTAAAACACATTAAAAGGACCGACTCCCAACCAAAGTATAAAAAATTTGACCTTTGCTATTTGTATCTTTGAAATTGATAGTTAGCAAAAATATCTTGTATATCTGACATATATATTATATCTTTCGCATGTTAATTATGTGAATAAATGGATTTCATAATTATGTAGAACTCATATGTTGTAAAAGAGATGGTGCATACATACAGTCATACAGCATGTGTGTGAGATCATTATTATTATTATTATTATTTTTTTTTTATACAAGTGTATGAGATCATTATTGATTGGGAAGGGGTTTAGTGATTTGCTCATGCAAAAGGATTCAACCTCTATCAGTGTTTGCGTAATGCATCTTCTTAAGGCCCAGTTTAAGCTAGAACACTCTACTTTGAAATCCCAAGCATCCTCTTGCCTTTGTCAAGGAGCCCATAGCACAAGGAGAGCCCTTCATACTTCTATATGGCAGAAACAAGAATCAAGTACTAGGCCCAAACAACTTACTGCATTCCAAACTCATGTGGGCCAAGAATTGGTTTTGTGTTCTAATCCTAAACCATGCTTCAAAGAAATCTCGGCTTCTAATAAATGAAAACCAATTCTCTATGAAGCTCAAAAAAATATCAATAAGTCTAGGAAGATAATTCTCTTAAAAAAATATTATTAAGGTGACATATTATTATTAATATATAATAAAAATGATATCAATAATGTGATAATTGTAGTATATCAAATTATCAATCACAATTTGCAACCTCAATAAGTGTGCAACAAAATAAAATTTTGTATTTCTAGCATCGCTCGCTTATTTGTTTTGAAAAAGTTCTTCTATAAAAATCAAGTTACCCATATCTATTAGTCATCCACGTTTCATGAAAGCATTATGTGTTTATCCCTCATTTATGCTCACTTTTCTATCTGTTTGATTGCAAAATGTACTACTAAAGAAAGGTGAGTTGGAAAGATTTAAAACATGATTGAAGGCAAGTCACTTTTCTAAGCTATCTTGTTATGCCTCTTAGATTTGGAAACAAGTGGTGCCACGCACACGATGCTTGTTATGCCTCTTAAATTTGGAAACAAGTGGTTCCACGCACACGATGCTTGTTTCACAACAAGTTATAAAGCAAGCCATATTACACAACTACAATTCCCATAGAATACGGGTAGCATAAAGTTGTGACATTGAAATTGCTAGAGAAAAGTTAGTGCTTGAATGATGGTCTAATGCGTGGGCCTAAGTGCACAGACTTGCTTTTGTATACTAACCTAACAACAAAGTTGGATGAGATTGTTCTCAACATACCTCAAAATAAGTTACTCTAACCTCCATGATAAATCTAATTTATTAACGCAAGTTAAAAATTAAAACACATTGCTTTCAAGGTTTTTGTGTTTTCTATAGGGTAGTAAAAGGATGAAAAAAAAAAAACTTATAAACTTTTCTTTTTTAAGAAAAAAAAAAACTCAAAATTTTGTTCCATATATTTTCTTTTGTGATTCCATAGTTACAACAATAAATGAAGGAGAACAAGCAATGCCATTAAGTTACAAGACTTATATATCTCAAAAAAAGAATTACAATTCTTTTGACTTGTCTCATATCTTTCATCACCTTGGGAGGACAATCGAAAAAAATGGCAAGTGAATTTTGACTTGGTACTAACTCACATTGGTACCCATATCTAGAGAGTATAATATTATTCAAATTTATTGTGTTATTATTTCTTTTATAAAATCATTCACATCCAGTATGCTAAAATTTGGTCAAATTTTGTAATAAAAATCACTTTTTTAGTTTAGTCATCCATTTTTATAATACATTCCACTCTTCATTTTATAATAATTTTAATTAAAAAAAATCTATAATACATATCACATATCATTTGCCAACAAAACATATTATTGAAGTAGAGTAGTCATGAGATCACATTTGTTGCCCTGTAAGAACCTCATTCCTGAAGGGATATTGTCTCAAAGATTTCTTTTCTTTTGGGTTGCACCATCAGTGCCTTACCCTTTCCTTTTCTCAAAAGGTCTTTTATCCATAGTAGTCTGCAATTAGATTTTTAAAAAAAGAATTATGTTTTGAAATAATTTTTTGAAAATAAATATTTTCTAGCAAAGCTTCTTTCAAATTTACTTTTAAAATATTTTTGCCAATGTCTATATGTAAAATTCCTTTGAAATACTTTAAAAGAAAATCTTTTTTAAGGTTTAAAGTATAAATAATAAAACAACAAAGTAAGTATTTCAATATATCTCATTCTGCGAGAATTTGTGAAATAAAGCTTCTCCATAAAGCCTTTCATTAACTACTATAATTGGAAAATCTGTTAGAGACCGATGATTAATTCTGTCTGTCAAGAGATTAAATCTGTCTTTCAAGGAATTACCACAATTAATGATTAATAAAAGAGTATCTATCAAGACTTCTTTTGCAAAACTATCTGTTGCCTGGGCATTTGAGGATACTGTAAATTTGCTTGGTACACCTGTCAAATTGTCAGTCCGTTCATATTGATCAAAGGAAATTGTAAGCATAGTTCTTTCTTTTTTTATTAAAGTCTTTAATTGTTTTATATGTCAGTACAAAAAGGTGATAGGAGAATAAGAACAAATCTCTGTCTCCATCTCTATATCTTGTTTGCATTTCTTTATGTCATTAATTGTCAATTGGTCATCAAGTGATATTTCTGTCTTTAAAGATGACAAACTTGTTTCAATTCTATAGATTTCTCTTTCGTTGAGATCTTTTGAAATAGTGACCTCTTTGAAAGAATAATTTTCTTTTTAGGACAAGTGGTAAAATGAATCTAAAGAATATTATTCCTTCATCTGTCACTAAAAAGGGGTAAAGCAAAACCATAAAAGAGAATGAGCCAAGGGGTTGGACTAAAGAAATCCAAGATGAGATTAATTATTTGAGAATGAAAGAGATTGACGTTGATGAGGTGTTCTCAATATTGGTGAAGATAATGAAGAAGGTCAAGCCTTGTGTTGGCTTGACTGACATGAAATTGAATTGAAGAGATATATTAAAAATCTCCTCTAATCGGTGGGCTGGAGGGAGAGATTGTTAGGTGCACGACACCAATTAAATCCATCCCACACAATAGCCCATGTAATATATATATATATATATATATATATATATATATATACCTTTATTAATGTTTTATGTAAAAAACACATTGTATTTATATAATTAAATAAAAAAGAAACAATTAACTTGGAACAAAACATTCTTGCTCAAATGTAGTTGCTGTAATCCTTTACAATACTTGAAACAATGTCCAACTAAAGATAAATTAAAAGCAAATTTTAATAACATGCTTTTAAGAATATAAGAAATAATTATCTACTTAAGTTAATAAAAATAATTAAATATTTTTCAGTTTACTCAATTAAGTAATAGATTATTAATTTAGCCTAATGGTAAAGGCTTGGGCTAACATGCCCTAGGGCATCAACTCAAATAGCCCTACTAGTAGCATGTTGAAATGCCACACTAGTTGCACCCCCTTTAACATTTTTTTCTTCACCAATTTTTTTTTTTTAAAAGTAATAGCTTTTTATTCTTATTTATATTGATTTCGACAATTTGCATTTCCTCTCTTTCTAACAAAATCTCATTCTTTTAAAGAAAATCTAGTAAAATGTAATATAAAGGAAGTTGATTCCTTATTATATCATCATAACACGTAATAGGTAGCACACATAGGTCATAAGAGCAACCGCATCAATGGTTAAAAAAGTTTGCAAAATACAAAAAGTGCTTAATTTTGCACATTTTAACCCAAAAAAAAAAAAAAAAATCTACATCAATGCTTACAAAAGTATGCAAATATACAAAATTGCTACAGTAACCGTGCATGTATGCACCGTTGCTGTAGCATTTCTCTACATTATTTAAATTTTTTTTTTTCTCTCCATTCACACTCTCTCTTCCCTTGACTCTCTCTCTCTCTTCAACCCATGATGGTTTTTCTCCATTGTGTCTTTCACGTAAGAATGACTAGCCTTATCTTTCTTCTTCTTTTGTTTTCACTTGGCTTTTTCCTCGCACTTTCCCTCTTGTAATTTTCTTTCCCAAATGGATGTTAAATTATCAATTGTTCCAAAAGCTTAAGCTATTAGGAAATGGTGAATTTATTCACTTAACCATATATCTAACACTCCCCCTCACTTGTGAGCATAAACTTCCCCTTAATAAGTGGGGACCCAACAAATGAGAATTTAACATTTTCAATAGGAGGTAGAGTAAAGTCAGGGATCGAACTCAAATCTCCTGCTCTAATACCATGTCAAATTACCGATTGTCTTAAAAGCTTAAACTATTAGAAAATTGTGAATTTATTCACTTAACCATAAATCTAATAATGGATTGACATGGACTAAAGAATCTTCACTTTTTCCACTTTATGATTTTTGCTTCACTTTATGGCTTCCGCTTCAACTGCTTTTCAGCCTTTTGAATAATTGTTGTGACACAGCTTCTTTTATATTATTTTTTAGATTAGTGCTTCACATTTTTAAATTTTATATTAAATCACTTGGCAGTCTACACTCTAAATATTAATTACTATTTTAAATATTTATAATCCACTTAATAATATATAAATAATATAAAATTTACAAAAGAAAAAAAAAAGTGAAAAAAATTTACTCAATACTTGATTCTTGAAAGTAAAGTACCATTTTAAAAAAAATTAAATAAAGGGGAATTAAAGTACCATTTGGGCTTTAGCTTAGGGCTTGATATGGGACCAAAGGGAAATTAAAACACTACATCCAATGACCTTTAGGCCTCTTGTCAACTCTTGACAAGATCAAGGTTACTATTTATATTTTATTCAATTATAAAGATATAATTGCACTCTATATTTTTATTAATAAAATATTTATCCCATGACTCTACTATTTAAGATTTGACTCCTTCATGAAATCACCCATAGTGAAACAAAATCATAAAAGTTATTGTCACTTTGTAAATCACTACATCTTATTTCCTTGAGTCCAAAGTTAAATCTTTCAATTATTCTTATATTTATAAAATCTAATTTCAATAAATATAGAATTTAGTAACTATTTACTAAATTGGTCAAGCCAAACACTTTAAATAACCAATTCCCATCAAACCTATCTCTAGAGGATGTTTTGTGTCTCTAAAAAGAGCTTATGGATTTCGTCTTGAGAATATGTGTAACCACAATATTGTATACAATTACCTAACGTACTAAGGTTTTGACAATACAATATCTCACTCTGATATAAGAAACCAACATTTTATGTTTGAGTTCACCATCCTCTTGGAATTGAAAGTCTATGTAAATAGTAGTCGTGAAATTTATTGCTTAGATGACAATAGTTAATAGAACAATAAATCTCACAGCAATTCAATTTAGTGTACCTTACACACTTAAGATACGCCAACATATCAATCAATAGTATACACTTCCTTGATCAAGACAGATCATCATAATTGATATGTTATAGTCTTCACAAATGAAATGTCAAATTTCACCATTGACTATGAACTAGGATTTATGAATTTACATGGACTTATGATTTAGATCTTCAACATGCAAATCTTATTCCAATACAAGGTCTCTTCCCATGTGAGAGGACCCTTGGGCCAAAGCCACAAAACTTTTTGTAGTATTATCTATTTATAAGAATACAATACCTATTGATTGGTAAATATGGATACATAGACATGGAATTCTTTTGTTGGACGACAAGGAAAGGAATAGACTTTCTTTTCATACCAAGAAAAACCAAACCAAATCAAATTAGGAATTTGAGACAATTTCTAACATACCAGTCCTTGGATCTTGTATGCAACAGCCTTTAAGGTTCAGATTCTAATTGAGTTGAATTCACTTTCTGCCAAAAAACGGAACAATGGAGCCAATGGAGAGAGAGAGAGAGAGAGAGAGAGAGAGAGAGAGAGAGAGAGAGAAGCATGTCATATTTTGGTTGGTTGGGAAGATAACTGTAGTTTTGAAATCCAATCCAAACCAGCCGATCTGACGGGGAACCTGCAGCTCAAGGTCTGAAAATCCCACCCATAAGGCTCCTTTAATTGTCCAATATGACACACTGGGCTACACGCTTGGTTTTGGTTAGGGAAGATAAACTATTGGATCTAAATACATTTCAAAGAATTAGTTCTATTAAATCGTTTATGATACCTACCAATAAAATATTAAACTTTTTATATTGATTTTCATCATAAATAATATATTTAGAATTTATCATTATGTCTAATATACAGCTCAATTCTCCTCAAAACTAATATACTTAATTTTAACTTTTTTTATACTTTACTATTTCTATTTTTTCTTATATAAAAGATGTGAAAATATATTTGAAAATGATTTAATTTCTCTATATCTTTAGATCAATATTGCTCATTTTTACAAATTTGTTTCATTTCCTGTATTTATTTATTAAATTATTTAAGATGTCATCACTGTTTAACCTTAAACTTGAACCTCTTTCTTTTTCAGTTCTTTAAATGGTTCTACTTCTAAAACATGGAAACTAACAATAGCCACAATAAATATTCAATTGCGAGTGAATGAACTCTACTTATAAAATCTTCTAAAAAAAATCTACTTATAAAAGGCACCAGCTCTTAATCCTTTAACACTAATTACAGAAATATTTTCAACTAATTTGCAAACGAACACTTGTTACAATATTCAATATACAACACCAATTGTAAAATTGGGAGCACAGACAGCCACAAGATGATTCTTACTCAACCGTAACAAGTGCAGCCATGCAGGTAGTGTAGTCTTCAGAATAAGTTGCAGAATTAATAAAAATTTGTAACATGCCTCTCTCTCTCTCTCTCTCTCTCTCTCTCTCTCTCGCTCGCGTTGATTTGAACGGAGTTACACAAAATTTAACTCCAAGATTTAGTTTGTAACCTCTTGCTCAAAAAAAAAAAAAGAATAAATAAATTTGCTACCTTTCAAAAGTTCAAAGTTTAATTTGAAACTTTTGATAATGTAAGCTTTAATTTGGACTATCCCTAATTTAGTAAAATTCGCCCCCTTTTTTCCCTTAATTTTTTTTCTTCATTTTAAATAAATGATTGGCATAATCTCAATTAGAAACTCAATAATATTTAAAGTGAAATTTGCCCCTATTTTTTCCTCTATTTTTACTTTTCTATTTAAATAAATGATTGGCATAATCTTCGTCATCACATACAAATTCAATTTTTTGTAGAGAAAAATATCCTCAAGCAACGAAAGCTTAAAGAATTCCTAAAGCTGGATTAGAAAAATAATGAAGCTACATGCCTACACTTTAAAAAAAAAAAAAAAATTATACAAGATTTTTACTCTAGCCTAATCTAACTATATATGTGTGTGAATCTCTCTCTTAGAGACTTGAACCTCGGTCTTTGCGCCCCACACCCCACAAGCATTTATACTTGTAGAGTAACCACCGCACCAAGGGGAGCAATGGTAAAAATATGCTACAAGCCTACACTTAATATAATATGTACTACAAAGAAAAGAACTAGAAATAGTTTAAAAAAAAATTATGAATCATATTAAAACTGAAATAATGCTAGCTATCTGAAGCTTTATTGAAGGCTGTTAATTTCAGATTCGAAAAGGCAGTTGTAATTAACCACGTCGCATATCATTTTCACCTAATTACGACTTTTTTTTTTTTCCTGCCTTCCACAACGGCACTAACTCATGTTTTCTCTAGTATAGCTTTAGTAAGCAAAGATAAAGTATTCAGGCAAATGATAAGTCCAGATGCCCAACTATGTAGTGTAAATTTTGTTTGGTCTATTTGTTTTATCTTTATTTCTCTTTCTTTCTTTGTTTCTTTCTTTCTTTCTTCCTATATTGGAATTTAGAATTCCTTTTTTTTTTTCTTTCCTTTTTTGAGAACAGAATTCCCTTTTCTATAGTAAATTGAAATTTATGAAGTATTTTTTCTGAGCCTTTTGCCTTTTTTTCTGACTCAATAAATTTCTTGTTCAATATTTCTCTTTGTAGGAGCGAGTCACCAATTATTGAAGAGATTGTCAGGAAGATATATGGTCAGTTGAATTCTATATACTCAACTGTTCACGAGGATTGTGTTGGACTGGACTCTCGTGTGACAGAAGTAAAAAATTCATATTTAGGCATTGGGTTGGAAGATGTACGTTTTATAGGAATTTGGGGAATGGGTGGAATGGGTAAAACAACCCTAGCTCAAGTCCTTCATCAAAGGATTCATTATCATTTTGATGCCAGTAGCTTTATTGCCAATGTTAGAGAAGAAAGTTGTAAAAATGGTGTAATTTCTCTACAAAAACTACTTCTTGAAGATATCTTGATTGAAAGCAACATCCCAATACGAGACATTCAGCGGGGAATCAATATGATAAATGATAGATTATGTAAGAAAAAGGTTCTTATCATTCTTGATGATGTGGATCAACTTGACCAACTAAAAGCATTAGCAGGCAAGAGAGGTTGGTTTGGTCAAGGAAGCAGAATCATTATAACAACCAGAGATAAGTATCTATTGATCAGACATGGTATGACTGAAGCTGAAATATACAAAGTTAAGAAACTGAAGGAGAATGAAGCTCTTAAACTCTTTAGTAGGGAAGTCTTCAAGAAGGACTATCCTCCAAAAGATTTCATGAAAATGTCCCAAAATGTTATTCGCTATGCTGATGGACTTCCTTTAGCTCTTAAAGTTTTAGGTTCTGGCTTGATTAAAAGAGAACCAGTTGATTGGGAAGATATCCTAGCTAATCTGAAAGAAGATCAACAATTGATGGGTGTTTTTGAAATTAGTTTTAATGGCTTATATCCTAAAGCGAGAAACCTGTTTTTAGATATTGCTTGTTTCTTCAAAGGGTTCAACAAAGATTGGGTAGCAAATATACTACAAACGAGGATAGAAATAGATGTTCTTGTGGAAAAATCTCTCATAGAAGTCTCACGTTTTGGAAACTTGTGGATCCATGATACACTACGAGATTTTGGTAGGGAAATTGTTCATCGTGAATCCCCTAATGAGCGCGGTCAACGTAGTAGGTTGTGGCTTAGTGATGATATATTTCATGTACTGAAACATAATACAGTAAGTTCACTATACCAATTCTTAAGTTTTCTTATCTTATATATTTGGGCAATACAACTAAGTGTTTCTTATCTAACAATATGCTTATTCTCTCTATCTCTCTCTTTTGTTACTAGGGAACAGAAAAAGTCAATGGCATATTCCTTAGCTCATCTTTTCTAGAAAAAAAGGAACACTTGAATGCTGAAGTCTTCTCAAAGATGATAAACTTAAGATTGCTTCAAATCAATCATGTCCACCTTCCCCGAGGTTTGGATTATCTTTCTAATGAATTATGTTTTATGAACTGGGATAAATATCCTTTGGAATACTTGCCAGAAAGTTTCCATCCAAATAAACTCGTTGAACTCGTTATGTGTGCCAGTAGTTTAAAGCAACTATGGAAGGGAATTAAGGTAAGATTTCTACTAATGCAACAATGTGCCTTTTTTTTTCTTAATAGAAATATTATGTTCAAAATGGTCTAATTTTCTTTATTTACTTTACATATATATATATATATATATATATATATAAATATATAACAGAGTTCAATGATGTTAAAACACATCGATCTCAGTTACTCCAAGGACTTGATCATGATCCCCGATGTCACTGAAGCCCCAAATCTTAAGAAGCTAATTCTTAAAGGTTGTACAAGTTTGTCTAAGATTCACGCATCACTTGGATATCTTAGAAAACTTATTTCATTGAATCTGGATGGCTGTGTATGTCTTGAAAGTCTTCCATGCAAGATCAGCTCGGAATCTCTTGTTATTGATCTTTATGGTTGTTTGAGGTTGAAGAATTTTCCAGAGATTGTGGGAAATATGTCACGCTTACCATGCCTTGATTTGGCTGGGACTGCTATAAAAGGACTACCGTTATCAATAAAGCATTTAACTGACCTTACTCTATTGAATCTGAGAGACTGCAAATCCCTTTTAAGTCTTCCTGATACCATTTGTTGTTTGACATCTTTACAAACGCTCACTTTATCAGGTTGCTCCAAACTTAACAAATTGCCAACGAATCTAGGAAATCTCAAATGCCTAGAGAACCTGGAAGTGATTGGAATTGCTATAAGAGAACTACCATCATCAGTGGAGCATTTAACTGGCCTGACTTCATTGAATCTAAGTGATTGCAAGGACCTTTTGAGTCTCCCAGATACCATTTGTAGTATGACAAATCTAAAAGCGCTCACTCTTTCTAGTTGCTCAACACTTGATAGATTGCCAAAGAACTTGGGGAATCTCACAGGCTTGAAGAAGCTAGATGTGAATAAGACTGTCATAAGAGAACTACCATCATCAATCAGGCATTTATCTAATCTTACTTCATTGAATCTAAGCGATTGTAAGGAACTTCTGAGTATTCCTAATGCCATTTGTAATATGACAAATATTAAAACTCTCACTCTATCTGGCTGCTCAAAACTTGAAGATTTGCCGGGGAACTTTGGGAATCTCATAGGCCTAAAGAAGCTAGAAATTATTGGATCTGCTATTAGAGAGCCACCTTACTCCATCTTTCTCATGAAAAATCTCAAAGTACTACGTTTTCACGGATGTGAAGGGACATCGTGTAAGCAGAGTCCAAATCCTGTGCCTCGGGAATTGCCTTCCCTAACTTGTTTGAGTTCTTTAGTCAAACTGGAATTAAGGGATTGCAATCTTCGGGCAATACCTAATGATATTGACAGCTTGCATCTCTTAAAAAAACTAAATCTAAGCCAAAATAATTTTGTTTGTCTTCCCAAAAGCATCATTCGGCTATCTCGGTTGAGAGATATATATATATATATTGAGAATTGCACTAGTCTGCTATCTTTGCCACAATTTCCATTATCTACTCAAAGGATTTTGGCAAATGGTTGTACCTCACTGGAAGCATTTCCTAATGAATTAAAACAGGGAAATTATTTTGAGCCGACCATCTATCTTCTCAATTGCTTCAAATTGGTTGACAATCAAGGCTTCAGTGACAAGTTTTTTAAAATGCTAATACGTTACTTTCAGGTACTCTCTCTCTCTCTCTCTCTCTCACACCAAGTTTTTTATGTTTCAGGAACTCTGTTATAGTGACGTCTCAGATACAAATAGATTTGACCTCGTTGTTCCTGGAAGAAAATTCCCAAAATGGTTTAGATATCGAATTGCGGGGGCTTCAGTGACTGTGCAACTGCCTCCCAATTTTGAGAATTGTTTGGCAATCGGATTGTGCGCTGCTTTTGAGCATCTTCCTTCTGGCATAGGTGGTTCGTTTGGTAGAAGGAGACATATGCTTGTTTGCTCCATTACGTTCTATCCAAATGGTGGACTTGACAGCTCAACTGCCTTGAAAGAGTGCGTATCATTTCCCCTTCCCGAAAATATGGGTCAGGTTATACCAAGTCACGTTTGGCTGATTTATTTGCGTAGAGAATACTTCCGTAAGTTCATACACGGGTTGCACGAAACTCTGGTGATTAGGTTTGATCTTCAGATTGATTTTAACACAGAAGGTATGAGCTATTTATATTCAAATGGGTTCCACGAAATTGAGGAGAATGGATTTGATCATCAGATTGATTTTGAAACAGACAGTACGAGCTCTGTAGATTCATATGGGTTGAGAGAAATTGAGGGGGATGGATTTGATTATCAGACTGATTTTGAAACGGAAGGTACGAGCTCTGTACATTCAAATGAGTTGCACGAATTTGAGGAGAATGGATTTGATCATCAGATTGATTTTGAAACGGAAGGTACGAGCTCTGTACATTCAAATGGGTTGCACGAGATTGAGGAGAATGGATTTGATCATCAGATTGATTTTGAAACAGAAGGTACGAGCTCTGTACATTCAAATGGGTTGAGCCAAATTGATTTTGAATTAGAAGTTAGGAACTCTGTATATTCATATGGGTCGAGCGAAATTGAGGAGAATGAATTTGATTGTCAGACTGAATTTAAAACAGAAGGTACAGGCTTTAAGATTAACAAATGCGGGGTCCATTTTGTATTTAAGCAAGACATTGAAGATCTCAGCCAAACAAATGAGATGGATTTCTTTTCCGATGGAGAAGGTAGCTTCAGTGATGAGGCTGGATCTAGTGAAGAAGGTAGCTTCAGAGATTGTAGTGAAGGTAGCTTCAGTGATGAGCCTGGACAAAGTGGAGAGGGTAGCTCAAATGTCATGACAGGCACAGAGAGGATATGGAACCGTAATCGAATTGGAAGTCTAACGCTGCGTTCGAGAAATTGGTTTGGGAATTTATGGCGTTGATGATGACTCTGATTGTCAGGAATCCGTGTGAAAGTGGGAGCTATGATGAATTTGGAAGTCTAATAAACTTTTGTAAGTCACCATCTTTCTCCATTTTTTTTTTTTGGGTAATAAAAGAGAGTATTTTTCAAACAAGAGAAACATAATAGGTATCCATCCTGCGAGCATCCACAACTGCTGCAGGAAGAATATACTTATTACAACAAAAGGAAGTCCTATGAGCAGCAGCAAATTTTGCTAGACAATAAGCTGCAATTTTCTCCATCGTACAGCTCCAGTAGGTAGTTATATATATACTTGCATTTCTTTTCCTTTTTGATATGTGTCTGGGGCCATTTTATTTCAGGAGTTTTGTGTTACTTGATGCAAGTTATTGGACTCCGGGGTAAGAAGTAACTGTCTCATTGCTAGGAGACGATGAATTTAAATCCCTCTATTTCCAATGGCAATTGTTCCAACCATATCGCTACACATCCAAATTCAATTGCATGAACTACGTTAGGAACCTCCCTTTACGTTGGTAAGTTTGAGATAATTGCTTTCACGTACTTTGATTTTGATTTTCATTCTTGTAACTTTGTTTCTGAAATAACAACAATTCCTTAATCCCAAAGTTTCGAGATTGATTATTTTTTTGCAATTTTCTCGTCCCACACACACCAGATTATTACATTGAAGAATCTCATATGGGGTGGTTCCTAAGAATATGACAAGAGATTTTAAACATAGAAGTTCTTAAATACCGTGAGGCCTTAAGAACCACATAGCCAACCCCTTGGGGTCGAGAATGATTATAAATCCTCATGGTCAGTTGTATATATTCTTTTGATCTTTTCCATAATAGTTTTCATTTTAATGGGAAAAAAAATTATAGTTACAATATAATACTTCCAAAAGTAATAGTAATAGAAAAGCAACAAGAGAGAGGATTAGAAACTTGATCCTCCTTGTAAAAGAGAACATATAATACCACTTAGCAGGCTTTTCCACAATAATTAACTAGCCTAAAAATAGAAAGTAGAAAAATATCCGTACTACATTTATTATTAGGGTGAGGTACATCATTTGGTTGAAGTAATTACCACGCTCATCTTTTCCCAATGTTAATTAATAAAAGTTCATAAATTATGCTAGTATTGCGTCGCTATATATATATATATATGGGTCATGCTAACAAATGCCCTTAGGGCATTGGTTAACAATCCATCTTAGGAATGTTTTAACAGCACTTTTATTGAAAATGAAAAAAGCTGTCAAAACATTAATTGCTTTATTTCATTTTTCCATAAAAACTTTCTTTAAATGGATTGTTAACCAATGCCCTAAGGGCATTCGTTAGCATTTCCCTATATATATATATATATTGATCAGTGCAGTTAGAAAACATTTTATCTAGCTCACACTAATTTGGATCTTGATAATAGTTAAAGGCATGTTGCACATTTTATGATAAATATATAGAATATATGATTTGCTTGAGAAACAATAAAAAAAAAAATTTTATTTATTTGATGGGGTATTTTCATAGAACACATGTTGAGCTGGACAAATCGCTCAAGTTCAATAAATGAAACTGAATTTTGTTCGGATAGATTATATATTTAATAAGAACAAATACAATGTTTAATAATAAAAATAAAAATCTGGCAATTATACTCAGTTGATTTTCTCTTGTGATTCTTAAACCAAATTACTGTTTCAGAAGAGGACATATTAAACTAATGCATCTAATTAACTGGAAGACATTCTTCGTACTTTATGCTATTAAAAGCTACCCCATCTAGAGATGATACGTAATTTTGCAATTGTTTTCTGATCCTATCATAAGCAGTTTGTCAAAACTGCATCAGAGGAACAATCCAACATAGCTATTGAAGCTTCAGTCTGGGATCTATGAGGTGCCTGTTCGTACTACAAAGTTTTCTAGAAACTCTCTACTCCAGACAAAAAAAAAACATAGTGCCTATGGTTGAGACGAAGTATCAGCCGAAGTCTAAAAGTCCAAAGCCAGTCTACTTCAGACCATGGCATTTTATCTAAGAACTTTTACTGGTTGCATCTGTCTGGTGGAGATTACAAGCTGATGGAGCCATACGGAACCATCATATGCTCTGTTTTAATGTGTGTGTGTGTGTGTGTGTGATATATATATATATATATATGAGTTTTTGATTAATAAGAAAATTGGGAAAGTTTGCTAGCAAAACAGCTTTCTCTTTTAACAGAAACTATAGCTCACTAAAGTCTGTTGTATTTAGTGATTCTAGTTAAGCTTAAACCAGCTTGTAATGCTTGTAATTGCATAAACTGAATTTTGTCAACCTTTATTACTTTTTTCAATCATGTTACTATGTTAATTATTTAGCCACTTTTAATGATTAATCAATGACCGGTTTTTTCCTTTTTCTTGGTAAACATTAAAGACGACACTGCAATAAATTACATGATTGATATACTCAGTAGAAAATTAATTTCAATAGAAAGAACACATCACATGACATTACATGATTGATATAGTCAATAGAAGATTGATTTGAACAGAAATCAAGGCACGTAAAATGGGAAATTCCATCATCTGGGGTGCATAATACCATTTTATTGTAACACAAGGATTCTTGTTTTAACAAATCTTCAAAAGTCTTATTTGGTCCATTCTGTCCTTTATGGTCGTATTCGGTCCTATTTAGTCTATTCTGTCCACTAAAGTTCTATTCGATCTGATTCCGGTCATTCAGTCTAATTCAATTAACTTCGGTCCATTCAGTCCACATTGGCCTTATTCAATCCATATTAGTTCTATTCTGTTGATGTAGGTCTTACTTAGTACATTTTGTCCACTTTGCTCCTATTCGGTCCATTCTGTCTACTTTGGTTCTATTTGGTTCTATTCCATCCACATTCGTCCTTTTCGGTCTAATTTGTCCACTTTTATCCACTTTAGTCCTATTCGGGCTATTCAGTCCACCTTGGTCGTACTCAGTCCATTTTTCCTACTTTGGTTTTATTCAGTTCACTTTGGTCCTATTCAGCCCAATTTGGTCTTTTTCAGTACATTCTATCCACTTCAGTCCTATTCGGTCCACTTTGTTTAGTATGTCCACTTCGGTCCTATTTGGTCAAGTTCTGTCATTTTTTCCACTTCAGTCCTATTTGGTCCATATGTTCTTTTTCGGTTCTAGTAGTGTTATTAACGAAGACATTTAGAATTTAAATCTCCTTTTCCATTATAATTATTGAACTATCAAAGAATAAATAAAACTATGTGTCTGTTGAGAGGCACTAAACTCTACTGCACTTGTGTTTAATGTCAATTTTGCCTAAATTTTATTGCTTGATTGGGATTACAGAAATTAGGGTTAGTTTAAGTGCTTCCTTAGGAATTTCTACTTTTCATTGGGCATACACATGTGAGTGGAATTTTAATATGAAGGAAAAAAAAATATGACTTGAGAAATTAACATAGCATATTGAGGCCCAAATTCATAAGCTTGAACTTTTGGGTTTTATAGGTTTTAAGACCTCTTTATGGGCCATGAATAAATTAAGCTTCTCTTTGTCTATGTATTTTTTCCTTCCCCTGCATGTCATCTATGGGCGTTTAATACATCATTCATGGAATCACGTTTCAAACTCACATGCTCATCAATGAGCAATACTACAATGTTGATCTTTACCTTATGCAATGTACGCTTATTGGGCTGCAACTATATGCACCCCCATTCTCACTCCAACTACGAAAAAGACATGCTCCTACTCCATTTATGAAAGAGATCATGATAATCTAGGCCAATCGCTACTCACCTCCATTATCTTTAATGTTACTTGTTGAGAAGATAACACATTGGAGAGAGGTCATTTGAGGCCATTTGAGGCCATAATATATAACATTTGAACCAATGTAATATATTTAGCTCTCAATTGACCCCTCTCTAAGGTGTAATCTATCCAACAATTTTGATTTAGTTAGGATTTACAAGGTTAAAATTAGTTATGTGTAATCACTTAAAAGTTAAAAAGAAAAGTAAAATGGCTTATTATAATGACACAAATTAAAAATATCAATTTTTAAAGAATGTATATGTAAGGTCCAAATTTTCCTAATGGTCCTAAATTCAAGTTACTGATGGCAAAGGCCCATTAAGAACCTTGGCCCAAGACAATAAAATTTTGTAGAGGTGGAAACATACAACACAGAGACACACTGGCCCCGAGGACTCTTATGATCCTTGTTCTTGTCAGTTCTGAATTATTATCTCTCTCTTCTCTTCGGCTATCCTTTTTTCTCTCTTTTTTCTGGTCCCCTTTTTTCTGTCTCTCTCCCTCTTATTTATACATTTTTTCCTTATCATCCCAACCCTTCATCTCCTTTCTGTTCCTCTTTGCTTTGACGACACTTGTCATCTCCTTTGCAGAAAATAAGGGTGGTGAAATATCTGGAGATCCTCTACACTGTTCAGGTCACTTCCTTATTAATGTTGAGAGTAAAGCTGTCGTTTCCTTATTTATTACGGTCAAGAAGTCTTATCTCCAGCATTTATTGCTTCCAGATATTTGTGGAGACCTACAACGACTGTTCACATATTCTCGGGTCCTCGGGCTTCAATCTAGGCGGGTTTTGATTTAAGTTGTTTAATGATCTTCGGGTCCATTGTCCTCGGGTCCTTGGATCCTCACAGTATAGTTAACAAAAACAACAACAATAATTAAGTTTTAATCTCAAAAAAAAAAAAAAAAAAAAATTGTTCCCTCAAAAAAAAAATCTCAAATTTTTTGGTTAGCTTATGATTTCACACCAACCTCTTAAAATTGGCTAAATCTTAAATATATATTTTTTTTTCCATCATTATATTTCAATATATGAATAGTTAATAAGTAGACAAACTATTGAAATCAACGAAATTAGTCTTTTTCTTCCTTTTGCTAAGTTTATCCACATACATATCCGAAAGTATTTTCCAATAACAAATCAGTCGAGATGAACTTGCAATGAGAAAACTATTACTTGTGGCGGCAGCCGGCAGTCGGCAGTGGACCCAATTTCATGTCTCTGAATCTCTGATAATAGGATAAGACAATCTGGGTTTATGCTTTTATTTGGCCAACTAGTGTGAACTGAGTGATACCGATGATTAAGAATGCTCATGAAAATATGG
Source organism: Castanopsis chinensis (assembly GCA_032878915.1). NCBI lineage: Eukaryota > Viridiplantae > Streptophyta > Magnoliopsida > Fagales > Fagaceae > Castanopsis > Castanopsis chinensis. Next base: position 603,565 of record JAVQMG010000052.1, on the reverse strand, counting down.
TTGATTTCCTTGTCAAAGGAGACTTAATTATTGTATGATTCTTGAATGTAACATCAGGGATGATGAGAATTATAAAATCCTGGACTCTATGATACAATCCTGCCCTCTATCTCACTTTTTTTTATATTCTACTTTATATTTTACCAATTTTGAATTGAAATAGATCTCTAAAATCTATTTCATAGTTTAAATTAAATAGAAACTAACATTACTAGCGGCAAAATTGAAACTAACAGGTTGGGCAGTTTTTGTGGGCCAAGGGCAAATTACAATGTATTTATTGTAACATTATTTAAAATTTCAAATTATGTGATTCTATCTACACAGTTAGATATGAAAAATAAAATTTTAACTGCGAGATGCATAAATAATTAAATTATAATATATATTGAAACTAGTAATAACCATGTTAAATAGGTTTAGGTTAGTTCTTATATTGAAACACTATAGTTTAACGTTATTATTCATATATGAATAATAACGTTAATAGTATAAATTTAGTTTTAAACCCGTTATATATTTCCGAAGATGTAAATTTAGTTTTAAACCCGTTAATAGTATAAAGAAATTATAAATATAAGTTTCTATTATATAGTTTGCAACAAAAAAAAAAAGTAAAATGATAAACTAAAAAATTCTTCTAAAAAAAAAAATTATTAAAAAGTATATATATGTACATTAAGGTACCATTAATTAAATATAAAACAATGAGCTTGATGCCATAAATGTCGACATTGGGATCATAACACTAGTGTCTTATAGACACAAATATACTTCCAAAGTTTTTTAAGGCATGAAACCATTCATAAAAAAATAAATAAATAATAATAATAATAATAATAATAATAATACTTCAAATAGATAAATTTAAAAAAAAAAAAACTATGCTAGGTGCTGCAATTGCAGGAGCAAAATCTGTTAAAATTAAAATATCTTGTAATTTTTTTTTTGGGACGACAAGCCAATGAATGAGTTGATTACTTTATCCAATATATGAAAATTTATATTCATCCTCTAGTAATGAAGTCTATTTCTATGGCCTCGTTTGGTCATTCGATACAAGACGCTGAAATAATTACATAGGTTGTAAGTTTTTCTCATATTTGTTGTGAAGACAACTCTATAACTAACTCATAACCTTGTTAAAAATGTTTTACATATCACAGATTCTTTTGTGTGGATAGAGAATGTCCCTCTAATCTACCACACCTGTTAGCACTTAGCAGTCTATTTCTTAATGAAATTTTCAGCTCTCTCCTAAAAAGAAAAAAAAAAGTCTATATTATAACGATTAATGGAACAGTCTCATATCATAGAGAACAGTTCAAATTAGTTAATAAACCGTGTTGAACTAAAATCTTAATTGCAGTAGCAAAATTTAAAAGATGTATGGGATTGGAAGGAAAGAAGCATTCAAGTCAAAAAAGGAAGGAAAGAAGCATTTAAATGATTGCATAATTAATTTTAATTGTGTTTTAGATATTGTATGTCAATCACTTGCTACTTGCATGAACTTACTTTTAGCACAGCACATTTGACTTTTGTTGAAATTAATAGTATTATAAATATTGACGGGTTTGAAAATTAGGCAAAATAAGAATGTAGATGATTTTTTTTTCTTGTTAGAGTAGATGAAGGTTTTATATGACTGAGACAGAAAATTGCATTTTTATTATTGGTCTATGTATATCAAACATACATATATATACTAATTTAGGTCCTTTTGTAGTGGAACTTTGAGTTAAGTAATATATTTGAGTTTTGTGAGAGTATAATTAAGCATGTGTGTGTTTAACAATTAATTTGTTTATTAGGAAGAAAAAATACATAAATACTAACTTCGCATATCAAGTACACTCAATCATAGTTGTATTTATTTATTTTTGGTTGAATAAGTTGTAGCTTTTTATTTTTTTAAGTTGTAACTTAAAAGTTGTAGCTATATTCATTCTCCACAAAACAAAATATATATATATTGTATACCTTTATTAATGTTCTATGTAAAAAACACATTGTATTTATATAATTAAATAAAAAAGAAACAATTAACTTGGAATAAAAAATTCTTGCTTAAATGTAGTTGCTTTAAGCCTTTACAATAATTGAAACAATGTCCAACAAAAGATAAAAGCAACTTTTAATAACATGCTTTTAACAATATAAAAAATAATTATCCACTTAAGTTAAAAAAAATAATTAAATATTTTTCAATTTACTCAATTAAGTAATAAAATATTAATTTGGCCTAATGGTAAAGGCTTGGGCTAACATGCCCAGAGCATCAGTTCAAATAGCCCCACTAGTAGCATGTTGAAATGCCACAATAGTTGCACTCCTTCTAACAATTTTTTCTTCACCAATTTTTTTTTAGAAGTAATAGCTTTTTATTCTTCTTTATATTGATTTCACCAATTTGCATATCCTCTCTTTCTAACAAAATCTCATTCTTTTAAAGAAAATCTAGTAAAATGTAATATAGAGGAAGTTGGTTCCTTATTATATCATCATAACACATAATAAGTAACATACAAATGGATTGACGTGGACTGAAGAGTGTTCACAATTTTCCCATTCATGATTTTTGCTTCACTTTATTTAGGAAAAAGATAACAGCTCATTTGCTTTACCTTTTGTGATAGTCTTCAATAGTCACCATATTATATAATGTTGAGAAAGATTTCACCATGTTCACACTTAAACGTAGACTCCTATATTCCATTTCGTATGAGACCATTAAAATAATTGTGAATGGATCTTGGCTTTTTAGACGACGGTTTGGTGCTTATCACTTGGACTGAACAATTGATTTTGAATCTGCATTTTCAGATCAGCGAGTATGAGGCAATGTTTGGCATCTCTAACAAAAATAAATTTTACAGCTTCCAAATTTTATCCCAATAAGTTGAGTAAGTTCTAATTGAAAGGAAGCTTGAAAGCTCAGAGAAAACTCAGAGAAAGGCATAAACTCAATGTGGAAACGATTTGAGAGAAAAAGCTAAACAGTGCTTATTATTAGAATACTGAGCTTAAGAGCTTCATCTATACAAGGAGTCTCTATTTATAGAGCTCTATAACTGAAAGCACTGTGCCAAGACGACGTCGTGTCTCTTAATTAGACTCAATAACACTATTCAACACAACACCGTCTTCATTAAAACACCAACACGCTCCACTTAATCAGACGATGTCGTTTTCAATCATCAAAAACGACACCATCTGGAAGTTACTGTTAGCTATGTCTTCCTCTTTTATCTCTTAGGGTCTGTTCGGTTGGAGGAGTGAAAAAGTGAGAGGATGGAAAATTGTGGGAAGATAGAAAAGTGGGAGGATGGAAAATATTTAGTTTTCCCTCTTGTGTGTCCGGTTGAAGGGGTGAAAAAGTGAGAGAGTGGAAAAGTGGGAAGGTATAAATTGACTATTATACCTTGTTAATAGTGTTAATAGTAACGTTAAAATGATAAAAAAAAAAAAAAAAACAAAAAAAGGTTCAACGTTGAAATGAAGAAAAATTGGTTTAAAAAAAAAAAAAACCAAAACGTTCACCTGAACGTTGAAATGAAAAAAA